>RCUC01132273.1:0-58258 GCA_003697995.1 Taxidea taxus jeffersonii | reverse complement strand
GATGGGTTTTGTTTTTTTATCCATTCTGAAACCCTGTGTCTTTTGATTGGGGCATTTAGCCCATTTACATTCAGGGTAACTATTGAGAGATATGAATTTAGTGCCATTGTATTGCCTGTATGGTGATTGTTACTGTATAATGTCTCTGTTCCTTTCTGGTAATACTTTTAGGGTCTCTCTTTGCTTAGAGGACCCCTTTCAATATTTCCTGTAGAGCTGGTTTGGTGTTTACAAACTCTTTCAGTTTTTGTTTGTCCTGGAAGCTTTTTATCTCTCCTTCTATTTTCAATGATAACCTAGCTGGATAAAGTATTCTTGGCTGCATGTTTTTCTCGTTTAGTGCTCTGAATATATCATGCCAGTTCTTTCTGGCCTGCCAGGTCTCTGTGGATAAGTCTGCTGCCAATCTAATATTTTTCCCATTGTACATTACAGACTTCTTGTCCCGTGCTGCTTTCAGGATTTTCTCTTTGTCGCTAAGACTTGTAAATTTTACTATTAGATGGCGGGGTGTGGGTCGATTCCTATTGATTTTGAGGGGTGTTCTCTGCACCTCCTGGATTTTGATGCTTGTTCCCCTTGCTATATTAGGGAAATTCTCTACAATAATCCTCTCCAGTATACCTTCTGCTCCTATTTCTCTTTCTTCTTCTTCTGGAATCCCAATTATTCTAATGTTGTTTCGTCTTATGGCATCACTTATCTCTCGAATTCTCCCCTCGTGGTCCAGTAATTGTTTGTCTCTCTTTTGCTCAGCTTCTTTATTCTCTGTCATTTGGTCTTCTATATCACTAATTCTGTCTTCTGCCTCATTTATCCTAGCAGTAAGAGCCTCCATTTTTGATTGCACCTCATTAATAGCTTTTTTTATTTCAACTTGATTAGACTTTAGTTCTTTTATTTCTCCAGAAAGGGCTTTTATTTCTCCTGACAGGGTTTCTCTAATATCTTCCATGCCTTTTTCGAGCCCAGCTAGAACCTTGAGAATCGTCATCCTGAATTCCAGATCTGACATATTACCAATGTCTGTATTGATTAGGTCCCTAGCCTTCGGTCCTGTCTCCTGCTCTTTTTTTTTTGTGGTGAGTTTTTCCGCCTTGTCATTTTGTCCAGATAAGAATCCACTGTTCTCCTTATTAAGTGAACTTGGTCTTGGCTGGATTTCTTTGATCTTCTGGGGGAGGGGCCTGTTGTAGTGATTCTCAAGTGTCTTTGCCCCAGGCGGAATTGCACCGCCCTTACCAGGGGCCGGGCTAAGTAATCCTCTCAGGTTCGCTTTCGGGAGCTTTTGTTCCCTGAATGCTTTCCGTAGAGTTCCGGAGATTGCCGTCCTCCCAATCTCCGGTTCAGAGGAGCCGAGAGCTAGGGGCCCCAGTCTTCAGTGCACCTTCATAGAAAAGCGTTTAATCCCTTTCGGTCTCCCCAGCCCCCGTTTGCGCTCGGAGACCGCGCGCGCTCAGAGAAAATCATGCGTAAGCAGTCCCGTCTCACTGGCTTCTGGGAGCGCTCCGAGCTCACCCAGCCTGTGACCAAGCGTCTCTGTCTCTGGCAGAGTCCCACCTGGAGTCTCCGAACCCCGTAGATCCCTGAGCTCTCCCGGGTCGGAGTCTCCCTGGATCTTGTGGGGACCCCTCGCACAGAGCACCGGCCCGTGCCACAGAGCACCGGTCCGTGTCACAGACCACGGCTCTAGGAAACCTCGGCTCTGTCTCCGCAGCCGGCTTCCCTGCTCTAATACCTGTGAGCTCTGTGACACTCAGACACCCCTGATCCTTCTGTGACCCCGCGGGACCTGAGTCCACGTTGTCCCCGTGAGGTCTTCACCCCAGTTTAGCCTCTGGAGCGATGTCCCTCCGTGGAGCAGACTTTTAAAAGTCCTGATTTTGTCCTCAGTTGTTCCGCCGCTTGCCGGGAGCCGGCCCCTCCCCCTGGGGTCTATCTTCCCGTCGCGTTGGATTCACTTCTCCGCTGGTCCTACCTTTTAGAAAGTGGTCGTTTTTCTGTTTCTAGAATTGTTGTTTTTCTTCTCTTTGATCTCCTATTGGATTCATAGGTGTTCGGAATGGTTTGATAGGCTATCTAGCTGATCTCCTGCTGCCTGATGTCGTCTCAGCCTCCTACGTCTCCGCCATCTTGACTCCTCCCCCCAGTTTGGTAAGTTTTTTATAGATTTTCGATACCAGCCCTTTATTTGATATGTCATTTGAAAATATCTTCTACCATTCTACAGGTTCCCTTTTAGCTTTGTTGACTGTTTCCTCTGCTGTGCAAAAGCTTTTTATCCCAAGGTGGGGGGGGGGCTTTTTATCCCAATGAAGTCCCAATAGTTCATTTTTGCTTTTGTTTCCCTTGCCTTTGGAGATGTATCTAACAAGAAGTTGCTGCAGCTGAGGTAAAAAATGTTACTGCCTGTGTTCTCCTCTAGGATTTTGATGAATTCCTGTCTCACATTAAGGTCTTTCATCCATTTTGAGTTTTTTTTTTTATGGTGTGAGAAAGTGGCCCAGGTTCATTCTTTTGCATGTTGCTGTCCAATTTTCCCAACACCATTTGTTGAAGAGACTGTCTTTTTTCCATTGGACAATCTTTCCTGTTTTGTCAAAGATTAATTGTCCATAGAGTTGTGAGCCCATTTCTAAGTTCTCTATTCTGTTCCATTGATCTATGTGTCTGTTTTTGTGCCAGCACCATACTGTCTTGATGATTACAGCTTGAAGTCTGGAATTGTGATGCCTCCAGCTTTGTGTTTCTTTTTCAAGATTTCTTTGGCTATTTGAGGCCTTTTTTGTTCCATACACATTTTAGGATTGTTTGTTCTAGCTCTGTGAAAAATGCTGGTGGTATTTTGATAGGGATTGTGCTGAATGTGTAGATAGCCTTGGGTAGAATAGCTATTTTAACAGTATTTGCTCTTCCAATCCATGAGCAGGGAATGTTTTTACATTTCTTTATGTCTTCCTCAATTTCTTTCATTAGTGTTCTATAGTCTTCAGAGTACAGATCATTTACCTCTTTGATTAGGTTTATTCCTAAGTATCTTATGGTTTTTGGTGTTTATTTTGAATGTTGTATAAGTAATATCATATTGTATTTTTACCCTATAATTTGCTTTTAAAATTTTAACATTTTATTCATGATATTCATCCATGGTGATGAAAGTGACTGGAGTTGATTCATTTTACCTGCCAAAAAGTATCCAAATGAGGTATGCCTTGGTGACTCAGTCAGTTAAGTTTCTGCCTTTTCTTTCTTTCCTTTTTTTTTTTTTTAAGTGGCTGCCTTCATTCAGGTCATGATCCTGGGGTCCTGGGATTGAGTCTCACAACAGGCTCCCTGCTCAGCCAGAAAGCCAGGAGTCAGCTTCTTTCTCTCCCTCTTTCCCTCCCTGTCAGTTGTGCTCTCTCTCTTGCTTGCTCTCTCCCTCTCTCAAATAAATAAGTAAGATATATATAGATATATATACACATATATGAGTATCAATTTAATTTTGCACTGTCTTATCAATGGATATTTGGAATATTTCCAGTTTGTCCTTCTATTACAAACAATGGTGCTCATATAAATCTTCTGGTAAATACATGTATCAAGAATTACCGTTCTATGGGTGCCTGGGTGGCTCAGTGGGTTAAAGCCTCTGCCTTCGACTCAGGTCATGATCCCAAGGCCCTGGGATCGAGCCCTGCATCGGGCTCTCTGCTCAGCGGGGAGCCTGCTTCCTCCTCTCTCTGCCTGCCTCTCTGCCTACTTGTGATCTCTGTCTGTCAAATAAATAAATAAAATCTTAAAAAAAAAAAAAAAAGAATTACCGTTCTAGGAACAAGTCAAATTTACAAGATAATGTTAAATTACATTCCAAAGTATTTATATCAATTCAGACATTTACCAATTCTATGACTTCCTATTGCACCACATGACCAATACTTACTATTGTCCCTATGCCCAGTCTGAAATTTTGGCCAATTTTTTTTTCTGCCCCTTTTTCTCTCTCCTTTCCTTTTGGGACTCTCATCATGTCTATTATTGTACCAACTGTATCTCCACTGTTTACTTTTGAAAAAATTTCACAAGTAAAAGTGAACATACAATACAGGTAGTATATCAATAACTTATAAAACTAGTATGAAGGTTAAAAGGCAAAAGTAGTAAAATTAATTATATCTGAAAAATCAATTCAGGGACTTACAAAATAAAAATGTAAAATACAACATATACATAAAACATGGAGGAGTAAAAATGTAGTGCTTTTATAATGTATTCAATCTTAAGCAGTCATCAACTTAATATAAACTACTCTATATTTAATATTTTATATATGAACCTCATGCCAACTGTAACCCCCAAACCTGTAATAGATTCACAAAAAATAAAGAGAAAGTAATCCAAGCATAACATTAAGGAAAGTCACCAATCATAAGGGAAGAGAGCAAGAAAAGAAAGGAATAGAAAAGAACTACAAGAATAACAAGAAAACAAGGAACTTTCCAGAACACTCGGTGAGACACAGAGGAGCAGCAGCTGCCTGAGTTGTGCCCAGCAACATGCTCTTTCCCACTCCCAACACCAGCCTTGGCCTGCTGTAGAAAATGGTGTAAGAAACACTTACTATGATTTTTGGGGGGTCAAACCCAATGCAATCCAAGAAGAACTGAAAAAAGCCTACAGGAAACTGGCCTTGAATTACAACCCTGATAAGAATCCAAATGAAGGAGAAAAGTTTAAACAGATTTCTCAAGCTTACAAAGTACTCTCTGATGCAAAGAAAAAGGAATTATATAACAAAGGAGGCGAACAAGCAATTAAAGAAGGTGGAGCTGGTGGTGGTTTTGGCTCCCCCATGGACAACTTTGATATGTTTTTTGGAAGAGGAGGAAGAATACAGAGAGAAAGGAGCGGTAAAAATGTTGTGCATCACCTCTCAGTAACCTTAGAAGATTTATATAATGGTGCAACAAGAAAACTAGCTTTGCAAAAGAACGTGATTTGCGATAAATGTGAAGGCCGAGGTGGTAAGAAAGGAGCAGTCGAATGTTGTCCCAATTGCCAAGACACTGGAATGCAAATAAGAATCCATCAGATAGGACCTGGAATGGTTCAGCAAATTCAATCTCTGTGCATGGAGTGCTAGGGCCATGGGGAACAGATTAGTCCTAAAGATAGATGTAAAAGCTGCAATGAAAGGAAGATAGTTTGAGAGAAGAAGATTCTAGAAGTTCATATTGACAAAGGCATGAAAGATGGCCAGAAGATAACATTCCATGGGGAAGGAGACCAAGAACTAGGACTGAAACCAGGAGATATTATCATTGTTTTAGATCAGGAGGACCATGCTATTTTTACTCAGCAAGGAGAAGACCTTTTCATGTGTATGGACAGACAGCTGGTTGAAGCACTGTGTGATTTTCAAAAGCCAGTATCTACTCTTGACAACCGAACCATTGTCATCACCTCTCATCCAGGTCAAATTGTCAAGCATGGAGATATCAAGTGTGAGCTAAATGAAGGCATGCCAGTTTATTGAGAAGGGTTGCCTCATCATCAAATTTAAGGTAAACTTTCCTGAGAATGGCTTTCTCTCTCCTGATAAACTCTCTTTGCTGGAAAAACTCCTACCTGAGAGGAAGGAAGTAGAAGAGACTGATGAAATGGACCAGGTAGAACTGGTGGACTTTGATCCAAATCAGGAAAAATGGTGCCATTACAATGGGGAATCATAAGAGGATGATGAACATCATCCCAGGGATGGTGTTCAGTGTCACTGGTCCCTCTCTTGGGACCAGTGAATAACACTGCTGGCATTTTATATGCAGTAGTGAAAGAGTGAAGGACTATAATCATAGCTCACTACTTGCTATTGTTTTTTTATATTGTTTTAATATTCAACTATAGTAGTGTTTTAAAAGTTAAGTGAAGAATAAACTCAAATATAAAAGCTCAGACTTTGCCCTGTATGTATGATGACTTCAGTGTACAAGATAAGTTTAATATTTGTAAAAACTACTTAAAAAACAAACTCCTCTAGCATTTGCTAGGCCATACCTTGTAATTAATTTCAGCTTTAAGTATCTGAAACAGCTCAAACTGAAATGCTAGATATATGTATTGACTTCAGTGTATGACTCTTAATTGTTAAGCTATGAAGTTAAAACTTGTATTTAATTGGCAATCAGATAAAGAATTTGTAGAGAAGTGTTGGTCTATAGTTATGTTAAGTGGGATTCATTGTGATGCCTCTGCATTTATTGCTTCAACTGTTACTTGAAGATGGCATGCTATGTAATTTGGCCTGTAGTATCAGTGATAGAAAGGATACCTCTTTAAAGAAAAGGGTATGCTGCTGCTTGAGGGCTTGCTCTTGTAGAATTGCATTCCCTTCTGCTGTGCCATCTTTTTTTTCATATATCTATTATCTAGATAGATAGATATATGAAAGTGTAACTACCTAGTTACACTTATTTTTCCTTCTCTCTGGACCATGATAAGCTTCAGAGTAGTGGCTTCAGGAGGGGGGTAACTTAGAGTGAAGAGACATTCATGTGGAGAAGTTAATTTGCATGTATGAGATAGGAAGGTATTTTCTTAGGTATGTTACAGGCTTACTTTAAGTAACTTATGCTTTAGGTAACTATAGTTTAATGTTGGTAGTATAGCAAATTATGATGAATAGCTTTAATTGTATGTTTAAAAGTAATGTTCACAAGCTTAATCTGGGTATCAGAATTAAGCAATTGAAATGTATGAGTGTCTCCTTAATATATTGGTTACAAAGCCAAAAAAGAAAACAATGAACAAAATGGTAATAAGTACATAATCAATAATTACTTTATCAATAATTACTTTAAATAAATTACTTTAAATAATTACTTTTAAATAATTACTTTAAATATAAATGGTCTAAATGCATTCAATCAATTGGGACACCTGGGTGGGCTCAGTCAGTTAAACATCCACCTTTGACTTAGGTCATGATCCCAGGGTCCTAGAATCCAGTCCTGCATCAGGCTCCTTGCTCAGCAGGGAGCTTGCTTCTCCCTCTGCCTGCTTCTCCTCTGTTTGTACTCTCTTCTCTCTCTAACAAATAAATAAAATCTTAAAAAAAAAAAAAACAATCAAAGGCATAGGGGGGTGGAATGGATTAAAAAAAAAAAAAGTCCATCTATACACTGCCCACAAAAGACTCACTTGATACCTAAGGACACATACAAATTGAAAGTGAAAGATTGGGAAAAGATATTCCATGCAAATGGAAGTGGGGAAAAGGTTGGAGTGGCAATACTTATATCAGGCAAAATAGACTTTAAAATAGATTTTAACAAGAGACAATGAAGGACATTACATAATGATAAAGGGTTCTATCCAATGAGAGAATATAACAATTGTAAACACCTATGCACCCAACACATACATAAAGTGAATATTAATAGACATACAGAGAGAAATTGACAGCAAAGAATAATAGTAGGGGATTTTAGCACCACATATATATCAGTGGATAGATTATCCACAAAAAGTCAGTAAGGAAACAGTGGCTTTGACCAAATGGACTTAAATATATACAGACATTCCATCCAAAAACAGCAAAATGCACATTCTTTTCAAGTGCAGATACACATTCTTCAGGATAGATCATGTTAGGCCACAAAACAAGTCTCAGTAAATTTAAGAAGATTGAAATCATATCAACCATCTTTTATGACCACAATAATATGAAACTAAAAACCAGCTATAAAAAGAAACTGAAAAAATATAAACAATATGCTACTAAACAAATAATGGGCCAATGAAGAAATAAAAAAAGGAAATAAAACATACAAGCAGACAAATGAAAATGGAACACAATGCTCCAAAATCTTTGAGATGAAGTGAAAGCAGTTCTGAGATGAAATTTTATAGCAATACACACCTACTTCAAGAAACAAGGAAAAAACTCAAACAATCTAATATCATACCTAAAGGAACTAGAAAAGAAAAATAAAGCCCAAAGTTAACAGAAAGTAGGAAATAATAAAGATCAGAGTGGAAATAAATGAAATAGAGCTGGGAAAACAATAGGAAAGATCAATGAAAACAAAGGCTATTTTTTTTTAAAGATTTTATTTATTTATTTGACAGACAGAGATCACAAGTAGGCAGAGAGGCAGGCAGAGAGAGAGAGAGAGAGGAAGCAGGCTCCCTGCTGAGCAGAGAGCCTGATGCGGGGCTCGATCCCAAGACCCTGAGATCACGACCTGAGCCGAAGGCAGAGGCTTTAACCCACTGAGCCACCCAGGTGCCCCAAAAGGCTATTTTTTGAAAAAGTAAACAAAATTGAAAAACATGTAGCTAAACTCATCAGGAAAAAGAGAGGACTCAAATAAATAAGATCAGAAATCAAAGAGGAGAAATAACAAGTGACACCACAGAAATACAAAGAATGATAAGAGACTAACACCAAAAATTATATGCCAAAAAATTGGACAACATAGAAGAAATGGATAAATTCCTAGAAATATGCAATCTTCCAAAACTGAATCAGGAAGAAATAGAAAATCTGAATGGCTAATTCCTAGTAGCACTATTGAATTGGTAAAAAAAAAAAAAAAAAATCCAGGGCTGGATGGCTTCACAGGTGAATTCTACTTAACATTTAAAAAGGAATTAATACCTATTATTCTCAAACTATTACAAAAAGTAAAGGAGGAAGGAAAGCTTCCAGATATATTTTACAAGGCCAGAATTCAGAAAAAGACACTACAAAAAAAAATTACAGGTTAATATTGAATAAACATAGATACAAAAATCTTCAACAAAATATTAGCAAACTGCATTCAACAATACAGTCAAAGGATCATTCACCATGATCAAGAGGGATTTATTCCAGGAATAGAAGAATGGCTCCTTATCTGCAAATCAATCAACATGATACATCACATTACAAAATAAAGGATAAAAACCTTATGATCATCTGAATAGATGACAAAGAAGCATTTGACAGAGTTCAACATCCATTCTTTTTTTTTAATTTTTATTTATTTTTATTTACTTGATAGACAGAGATCACAAGTAGGCAGAGAGGTAGGCAGAGAGAGAGGAGGAAGCAGGCTCCCCACTGAGCAGAGAGCCTGATGTGGGGCTCGATCCCAGGACCCTGAGATCATGACCTGAGCCGAAGGCAGAGGCTTAACCCACTGAGCCACCCAGGTGCCCCCTCAACATCCATTCTTAATAGAAACTCTCAACAAAGTAGGTTTAGAGGGAACATACCTCAACATAAAAAAGTTCATATATTATAAACCCACAGCTAATATAATGCGCAATGGTGAAAAACTGAGAGCCTTTCCTTTAAGATCAGGTAAGATTAAGGATGTCCACTCTCACCACTTTTATTCAACATACTACTGGAAATCCTAGCCATAGCAGTTAGATAAGAAAAAGAAATAAAATGCATCTAGATTAGAAAGGAAGAAATAAAACTGCTACTATTTGCAAAAGACATACCACATATAGAAAACCCTGAAGACCCCACCAAAGACTATCAGAACTAATAAATGAATTCAGTAAAATTGTAGAATAGAAAGCTAATATACAGAAATGTGTTCATTTCTATACAATAATATTAAAGTAGCAGAAGGAAAATTTGAGAAGACAATCTTATTTACAATTACACCAAAAAAAATAAAATATCTAGAGATAAGTTTAACCAAGAAGGTGAAAGACTTATACTTTAACAACTATAAGACATTAATGAAAGAAATTGAAGAGGACACAAAGAAATGGAAAAATATACCATTCTCATGGATTGGAAGAATCAATTTTGTTAAAATGTTCAGATTACCCAAAGCAACATACACATTCAATGCAATCCTTATCAAAATATGAATTTTTTTCAACTAACTAGGGCAAATAATCCTAAAATTTTTATGGAATCACAAAACAAAAACAAAACAAAAAAAAAAACCCAACCCAAATAGACAAAGTAATCTTGTGAAAGAACAACAAAGTTGGAGGTATCATAATCCCAGATTTCAAGATATACTACAAAGCTCTAGTAATCAAAATAGTCTTGTACTAGCATAAAAATAGACACACAAATCAATGGAACAGAATAGAGAGCCCAGAGGGGTGCCTGGATGGCTCAGTAGTTTAGGTGTCTGACCCTTTTTTTTTATATAATTTTTTTTTATTTTTTTATAAACATGTAATGTATTATTAGCCCCAGAGGTGTCTTGACTCTTGATCTCAGCTCAAGGTCATTATTTCAAGACCTAAACTGAAACAAAACAACAACAAGAACAACAATAGCAGCAGCAACAACAACAAAACATTCCTTCAAAGGAAATTCCAGGTCCAGATTGCACAACAGAATAATTCTATCAACATATAATAAAGAAATAATACTAATTCTTCATAGACAATTTCAGAAAAATTGAAGAGGATGACATACTTGTCATTTCTTTTTATGAGGCCACTATTATCCTGATACCCAAACCAGTAAAAATTATAAAGAAAAAGAAGGGGCTGCCTGGGTGGCTCGCTTGTTAGGCATCTGCTTTTGGCTCTGGTCAAGATCCCAGGGTCCTGGGATCAAGCCCCATGTCAGGCTCCCACTCTGTGGGAAGCCTGCTTCTACTTCTCGCACTCCCCCTGCTTGTGTTTCCTCTCTGGCTCTCTCTCTCTGTCGAATAAATAAAATATTTTTTTAAAAAAGAAAAAGAAGTACAGACTTAGTTTAATGATGTGGGGTGCCTGGGTGGCTCAGTGGGTTAATGCCTCTGCCTTCGGCTTGGGTCACGATCTCAGGGTCTTGGGATCGAGCCCCACATCAGGCTCTCTGCTCAGTGGGGAGCCTGCTTCCTCCCCCTCTCTGCCTGCTGTTTTGCCTGTGATCTCTCCCTCTCTCTGTCAAATAAATAAGTAAAATCTTAAAAAAATAAAAATAAAAATTTATTTTTGTAAATCAAATCCAGCAATATTTAAAGGGATAATAAGCCATTTTGTTCTTAAAAAAAAAAAAAAAGGCCAGATGATTATCTAATTAGGTACAAAGCGAAGAACTAAGGAATGTGACAACTTCCAGAATCTGGAAAAGGTAAGCAAAGGGTCCCTAAAGCTTCCAAAAAGAATACAGGTCCATCTGTCCATTTTTAGCTCTGATTGGCATGACTATAAGATAGCAAATGAGCGGGGGTTTTTTAGGCCACTAATTTTGTTGTAATATGGTACACTGTTAAAAAAAAAAAAAGCTAGTATAGATTTTGGTACCTGGAACCTGAATGCTGCCATAACAAATATCTAAAAATGTGGGAGTGACTTGAAATTAGGCGTGAGAAGAGGCTGAAAGAATTTTGAGGGGCATGGTGGTAAAATCTACATTTCTTTGAGTAGACTGTTAATAGAAATACTGATGTTAAAGATGCTACTGTTGAGAATTCAGAAGGAAATGAGCATTATTGAGAAATCCTAAATTGCCTTAGAGGAAGCCTAAATCACCATGAACAAACAATATAAATGTGGACATTAAGAATGTTGTTGGTGTGAGTTCAGAAAATAGATGAGGAACATATTATTGGAAACTGGATGAAGAGAGGCCCTTGTAACATAGTGGTGGAATTTAGCAAAATTGGGTCTTGCAGTGATGTGAAAAGCAGAACTCATAAATAATAAACTTGGTTATTTGGCTTAGGAGATTTCCAAGCCAAGTGTTGAAGATGTTTCCTGGCTTCTTCTTTCTGCTTATAATAAAATGTCAGAAGAGACAGAATTAGGTAAGAATCATAAAGCAAAAAGGAAATAAGACTCAGTTGAGGAAGTTCTTGTCCTATCTAGATGGCAAAAGATGTTAAAATCCAGAGGTGGTTGCTGAAAACATGGCAAAGAAAATAAAATTATGGAAGTTTGTCTTTGCAGCCCTTTTCTGAGACACTGGAATGATTAAAGGGTTAGAACATAAGAGATTAAGAATATACCTCATGGGTCTTCTCAGTGAAACCAAAGCATCTCTAGGAAGCTTGAGAGCATTGCCTCTCAGCCATCTTAATAGAACCAACTATAGAGAATGTGTCATCTCAATAAGATCTGTGAATGTAGCTCTGCCAATGTTGTGAATCTACTTGAGATCCACAGGGTTCTTGGGAATTTTATATCAGCAGAAACAATTCCTGCTTATACTGAAAAGCAGGTATGTACAAAATAGAAGTCTGTCAGATCCTGAAAATTATACAGGAATCCTGAAAGGCAGGCTTATAAAACTCACCTGGGAATAAAAATGACTGAAGACAGAACCAAGAGTGCAGAGGTGGAAGCTGAGAGGTCAGATAGCAGGGCTGAGGGACATGGAAGATTATCCTCAGTCCTTGTAGCCTAATGAAGGTTCTTCAGGTAGAATTTTTGCCCACCTGATTTCAAAACTACATTTGACCTGTGGCTCCTTTTTACCTTCCAGGTTCCCCATTTTGAACTGGAAAATCTATAACTGTTATCTTATGTTTGTCACACCATTGTATGTTGGAAGTGTTGGGGACAGATGACTTGTCTCTGCAGTTTCACGGGTGCATAGAGAGAGAGGAATTATATCTGAAGAGTTGTACATAATAGAGGATACCAAGAGCTTCATCCACATCCGACTGAGATGATTTAGATGATAAGATTTTGGATTTTTGAACTGTTGCTATAATGGGATGATATTTGGGGGACCTTGGGATAAGAGTTAGTGTATTTTGCATGTGGGATGGACGTGGATTATTGGGAGCCAGATTATGGTAGCAAGACTTCTAAGAATGACCCTCAACAATGCTCACTCTTATATATTTCCCTCACCTTTGAGAGTGGGTGGAAACTGTGAATATGAAGAAATATTACTCTCAAGGTTATTATACATTATACTGCAAAAGAGAGATTATCCAGGTGGGGTTAATCTAATCATATGAGGGTTTTTATTTTTTGTTTTTGCTTTTTGGAGAGGTATAGAGAGAATTTCAAGTAGGCTCCACACCCAATGTAGGGCCCAATTTGGGGCTCAATCTCACAACCCTGAGATCATGACCTGAGCCAAAATCAAGAATTGGACACTTAACCAATTGAGCCACCCACGTACCCCTGATGAGCCTTTTAAAAACAGGGTTTTCCTTGGTCATAGAAAAGGAAATCAGAGAGTCTCAAAGCATGAGAAATATTCAATGTGCTTGAAGATGAAGAGAGCAATGTGATGAGGAATATCAGTGGCCTTCAGAAGCTGACAGTGGTGCCCAACTACAGCAAACAAGAAAAAAGGATTTCATTCCTTCAACTACAAAGGATCAAATTCTGCCAACAACCTGAAGTAATTTGGAAGTGAATTCTTTCCCAGAGGGCCCAGATAGGAACGCAGTTGGGCCAACACTTTCATTTCAGCCTTGGGAGATGCCAAGCAGAAAACCCAGTGATGCTATGCCAGATTTCAGATGTAAAGATCTATGAGATAATAAATGGATTTTGTTTCCATATGGCAAATTTATAGTAGTTTGTTATGCAGCAATAAAAATAATACACTGTAGTTGTTTATTTATCAATCCACCTGTTTCTCCTTGCTGTTCTGTTAGGTTTCATTTCATGTCTTTTGAAGTTCCCTTATTGGATGCATAAACATTTAAAAATTGTTATGTTCTCTTGATAACTTGATCCCTTTTCCATAAAACATAAAACGACTCTCTTTTGTTATATTTCCAAGTATATGTTGAGTTGTTTTCTAAAAGATATATATTATTTTTGTTATTGTTCAACTTTTATTATTTTTGAATTGCCATTTTCATTTCTTTTTTGACCCATAAGTTATTTAGAATTGTGTTTAAAAAATTGTGTTTAAAAACTTTTTTGCTTATTTAATTTTGTTGCACTGTGGTTGGAAAATATGATCTATGTCAGGAGTTGGCAAAATTTTTCTGTATAGAGCCATATAACATATAGTTTAAACTTCGTGGGACAGTCTTGGTGCTACTATTCAGTTCTGACATTGTAGTGCAAAAACAGCCATACATAAAAAATTGAGCATGACTCATTCCAATAAAACTTTATTTACAAAAACAGGTGGTGGGCTGGATTTGGCCCACAGACCATAGTTTTCTGATTTTTTACATATATGATGCCAGTTAGCTGAAATTTGTTGAGATATGCTTTTGCCTAGAAGAATGTGCATTCTGCAGATGTGAAATCAACATTCTGAATGCCCAGAGGGTGAACTGTTAATTTAGTTTTACTTACCTATTGTTATCTATTGATTTTTATTGATTTTCTATCAATCACTGAGAAAGATGTGTTAAAATAACCCATAATAATGGTTTTGTGCATTTCTCCCATCCAAGTACTAACCAGGCCCGACCCTGCTTAGCTTCCGAGATCAGACGAGATCGGGCGCGTTCAGGGTGGTATGGCCGTAGACGGTTTTGTGCATTTCTTCTTGTAGTTTTATCCATTTTACTTTGTATATTTTGAAGTGATCTTATTAGCACATATCATTCCTATAAATTAAATCTGTTGTGATAATAAAATAATTTTCTTTTGAGGACTTATAAGGCAAAAAGCATACCTAGAATTAAAGAACATCAGTAAACTGTAAAGTAAAAAGCATTCTTAGAGTCAGTTCTCTCATCAGTGTTATCTCCTTGGTGTGTTAGAGTGGCCGATTCCAACTTGTGAGATCTGATTGTTAAATATTTAAGACTTTTATGGGCTGGTTGTTAAAACACTGATAACCTGAAATCAAACATGGTAAGAGTATTTACACCATAGAACTTGGCAGATATACAAATCATATGTATTTTAGCACACCACCAGCATTTTAGCACACCAGTAAATCTAACCTACTCTTTAAAACTTCCACTGAATTTTTTCTCCTTTAAGTAAACTTGTTATTGGAGGAGACACAATGGTGGGATAGTAGGGGACTTTGTTTCATCTGGTCACATGAATTTAGCTGGATACCTATCAAACCATTCTGAACACTCATGAATTCAGCCTTAGATGTAAGAAAAATGTATCTGGGAATGGATAAAGAAGATGTGGTAGGGGCACCTGGGTGGCTCAGTGGGTTAAAGCCTCTGCCTTCAGCTCAGGTCATGGTCCCGGGGTCCTGGGATCGAGCCCCACATGGGGCTCTCTGCTCAGTGGGAAGCCTGCCTCCCCCTCTCTCTCTGCCTGCCTCTCTGCCTACTTGTGATCTCTATCGGTCAAATAATAAATAAATAAATAAATAAATAAGAAGATGTGGTATATATATATACAATGGAATACTATTCAGCCATCAAAGGAAATGAAATCTTGTCATTTGCAACGACGACCTCCAAGGGCAAAATTAGAGCCCTTAGATATCTGCTTTAGTGAGAAACATCCCTGTCTGAAAGGGGCTCAGGGTATGAAAAGGGCAGAATTCTAGGTAGGTCATTGTGGTCTCAGGATCCCAGGAGTCACAGAATGAACAGGGGTGTCTGAACTGGTAGAGTACCAAGCTGTGGAGCCAGGAAACTAGTTATAGTCAGCAAGCCCACCACAGGACTCTCAGCTTGATTTGTGGAAACTGTGAGCTGGGCCAGTCAGTGACAACCCTCTGCCTGAGCACCTTGAAAAGGACTGGAATGTGAGGGCCCTTTGCCATCCCCTGGGAGTGGTGAAACAGGTGCATCCATGACCCGGCAACAGCTCTCAGGTGATGACCCCAGAAAGGACAGTAAGGCAACACCCAACTGTCCCCCAGGACCAGCAGAGTGGGGTACATGTATGAGCCCACAACTGCTTTCAGTCCCAAGGCATACAAAGGACAGTGACTTGGGTCCCTTGGACTCCCCCTGAAAGGATTATAGTAGGCATGCACCACAAGAGTCTGTGGAGTTTGGCACACACAAGTGAAGACTGTTTGTCCAGAGGTCTTAATTGAAGAGAGGGGACCAGGATCTTTCGGCTCTGGGGCTGGGGATTGGGGCATGGCAATTTTTATTCTGGTCCTCTAAAGAACAGCAGAAAGCATCCAGGGAACAAAAGCCACACAGAGGACCAGCTTACACTGAGCCCAGCTCCCTTGCAAGGGGTGGTGCAACTTCCACCCAGGCAAAGACACCTGAGAAGCAGCACAGCAGGCCCCTCCTCCAGAAGACCAACTGGAGAAACAGGTGAACAACTAGATTATGGGTCCCACAAGACTGTAAAACTCCAGTGCCAGGGTAAAATAATATATTGAGCTTGAGGTTTTTTCACACGATTTCTTTATCTTTCAGTCTAAAATCTTCCATTTCTTTTTTTATCTTTTTCCCATTTCAACTAGTTTCTTATTTGACCAACTTATGATTTTAAGTCACTTTTAATTTCTTTTACATCTACATTTTATAGATATATGCTTCATTTTAGTCCTTTTTTTCACTCCTGTATTCAATTTTATTTGTGTGTGTGTGTGTGTATATATAAATTTTTTTCTTTCTTTGCAATTTTGGAATGTAGTGTCTTCTAACACACAAACCGAAATTCACTCAGGAACAAGTGGATCACCCTGCTTTGTCCACCCTGCAAGATTACATTCTCTCCCCCCCCACTCCACCCCCACCCCGCCATCAACCTTTTGTTTGCTTTTCTGTTGTAGTTTTCAACCACTTCAGATTTGTCTGGGGTGTATTTTGCTTGGGTCCTGGTTGATATTTTGGACTCTGCTCAATTGTTCACCCACTCTTCCCTGGACAAAAAGACTAGAAGGAGGAATTCACAACAAAAGAAAGAACTAAAGGTAATGCTCTGTGCCACAGAGCTAATCGATATGGATATAAGTAAGATGTCAGAGGTGAAATTCAGGATAGCAATTATAAAGTTAAGAGCTGGACTTGAAAAAAAGCATAAAAAGCAGTAGAGAATCTCTAAGTGCACAAATGAGATCTAATCAAGCGAAACTTAAAAATGCTAGAATGGAGATGCAGTCTAAATTGGATGCTCTAACACCTATAGTGAATGAATCAGAAGACAGAGTAAGTGATCTAGAAGGCAGGCTGATGGAAAGGAAGGAAGGTGAGGAAGAAAGAGAGAGACACCTCATAGCCCATGAAGAAAGGCTTCGAAATTTAGTGATGCCCTGAAACAAATGTCAAAATGCCAGAAGGTGTATTTGAACAAATCATATCTGAGAACTTCCCTAATTTGGGGAAGGAAACACGCATTCATGTCCAAGAGGCAGAGAGGGCCCCTCCCAAAATCAATAAAAATAGATCAACACCCCAAAGATTTACAATGATAACTGACCTCAAAAGAAATCTGGAGTGTCAATCCTCATATCAAACTAGATTTTAAACCAAAGACTGTAATAAGAGATGAATAGGGACACTATATCATAATTAAAGAGTCTATCCAACAAGAAGATCTAGCAAGGGTAAATATCTATGCCCCTGAAATGGGAGCAGTCAATTATATCAACCAATTAATAACCAAAGTAAAGAAACACATTGATAATAATACAAGAGTAGGGGACTACAACACCCCACTCACAACAATGGAGAAGCAGAAGATCAACAAAGAAACAAGGGCTTTGAATGACACACTGGACCAGATGGACTTCACAGATATATACAGAACACTCCATCCTAAAACAACAGAATATTCATTCTTCTGGAGTGCACATGGAGCTTTTTCCAGAATAGATCACATACTTGGTCATATATGGGTCTCAACTGATACTAAAATACTGAGATTAATCTCTGCATATTTTCAGACCACAACGCTTTGAAATTTGAATCAATCACAAGAGGAAATTTGGAAGGAACTCAAACAATTAGAGGTTAAAGAGCATCCACTAAAGAATGGATGGGTCAACCAGAAAATTAAAGAAGAATTTTAAAAACTCACAGATACAATGAGAATGAAAAGACATCTGTTCAAAACCTTTGGGATACAGCAAAGATGTTCCTAAGAGGGAAGTACATTGTAATATAAGCCTCTCTCAAAAAATTAGAAAACTCTCAAATACACAAGCTAACCTTATACCTAAAGGACATGGAGAAAGACCAGCAAATAAAGCCTAAACCAAGCAGGAGAAGAAAAATGATAAAGATTAGAGCAGAAATCAATGAAATATAACCCAGAAAAATGGTAGAACAGATTAATGAAACTAGAAGCTGATTCTTTGAAAGAATTAATAAGATTAATAAATCTCTGGCCAGACTTATTCAAAAGTAAAGAGAATGGACTCAAATTAATAAAATCATGGAATGAAAGGGGAGAGATCATGACCAACACCAAGGAAATTCAGACAATTTAACATACTATGAACAACTACATGTCAATAAATTAGACAATCTAGATGAAACAGATGCATTCCTGGAAACTTATAAACTACTGAAACTGAAACAGGAAGAAAAAGAAAATCTAAACATATCAATAACCAGCAAGGAAATTGAAGCAGTAATCAAAAACCTCCCAACAAGAGTTGTTTAGTCCAGGAGTGGATGGCTTCCCAGGGGAATTCTGCCTAATGTTTAAAGAGGAATTCATACCCATTCTGCTGAAGCTGTTTCAAAAATAGAAATGGAAGGAGAACTTCCAAACTTGTTCCATGAGGTCAGCATTACCTTGATCCCCAAACCAGAAAAACACCCCACCAAAAAGAATTACAGACCAATATCCCTCATGAACATGGGTGCCAAAGTACTCACCAACATACTAGCCAATAGGATCCAACAGTACATATAAAAGGATTATTAACCATGAGCAAGTGAGATTTATTCCTGGAATGAAAGGGTGGTTCAATATCTGCAAATCAATGTGATATGCTACATTACTAAAAGAAAGGACAAGACCCATATTATTCTCTCAATTGATGCAGGAAAAGCATTTGACAAAATACAGCATCTTTTTTGATTAAAACTCCTCAAAGTGTAGGGATAGAGGGAACATACTTCAATATCATAAAAGACATTTATGAACAGTTCACAGCAAATATCATTCTCAATAGGGAAAAACTGAGAGCTTTTTCCTAAGATCAGGAACATGACAGGAATGCCCACTCTCACCACTATTGTTCAACATAGTACTAGAAGTCCTAACCTCAGCAATTAGACAACAAAAAGAAATAAAAGGCATTCAAATTGGCAAAGAAGAAGTCAAACTCTCACCCTTCACATATAATATGATAATTTATGTGGAAAACCCAAAAGACTCCACCCCCAAGTTATTAGAATGCATATGGAAATTTACAACATGGTAGGACACAAAATCAGTGCACAGAAATCAGCTGTGTGACTGAAGAAAGAGAAATTAAGGAATTGATCCCATTTACAGTTGCACCCAAGACCATAAGATACCTAAGAATAAAACTGATCAAAGAGGTAAAGGATCAGTACTCTGAAGACTATAGAACACTCATGAAAGAAATTGAGGAAGACACAAAGAAATGGAAAAACATTCCATGCTCATGGATTGGAATAATAAACAATGTTTAAATGTCTATGCTGCCAAGAGAAATCTATACATTCAAAGCAATCCCTATCAAAAGACTATTGACGTTTTTCACAGAGCTGAAGCAAACAATCCTAAAATTTGTATGGAGCCAGATAAGACTCCAAATAGCCAAAGGAACGTTGAAAAAGAAAAACCAAAGCTAGAGGCATCACAATGTCTGAATTCAAACTATCTTACAAAGTTGTGATCATCAAGACAGTGTGGTACCAGCAAAAAAACAGACATAGATCAGTGGAACAGAATAGAGAGCCCAGAAATGGACCCTCAGTTCCATGGTCAATTGATCTTCGACAAAGCAGGAGAGCATATCCAATGGAAAAAAGACAGTCTCTTCAACAAATGGTGGTGGGAAAATTGGACAGTCACATGCAGAAGAATGAAACTGAACCATTCTCTTACACCATACACAAAAATAGACTCAAAATGGATGAAAGACCTCAATGTGAGGCAGGAATCCATCAAAATCCTCGAGAAGAACACAGGAAACAACCTCTTCAACCTCAGCCACAGCAACTTCTTGCTAAACATGTCTCTAAAGGCAAGGGAAACAAAAGCAAAAATGAACTACTGGGACTTCATTGGGATAAAAAGCTTCTTCACAACAAAGGAAATAGCCAACAAAACTAAAAGGCAATCTCAATCTATGGAATGGTAGAAGGTATTTGCAAATCATATATCAGGTAAAGGGCTGGCATCCAAGATCTATAAAGAACTTACCAAACTCAACACCCCAAAAACAAATAATCCAGTCAAGAAATGGGCAGAAGAATATGAACAGACTTTTTTCCAAAGACATACAAATGGTGAACAGACACATGAAAAAATGCTCAATATCACTCAGCATCAGAGAAATACAAATCAAAACCACAATGAGATACCAACTAATACCAGTTAGAATGGCTAAAATTAAAAAAGACAAGAAACAACAAATGTTGGTGAGGATGGGAAAAAGGGGAATCCCCCCTTACACTGTTTGCGGGAATGCAAGCTGATGCAGCCACTCTGGAAAACAATATGGAGGTTTCCCAAGAAGTTAAAAATAGAGCTACCTTATGACCCAGCAATTGCCTCACTGAATATGTACTCTAAAGATACAGATGTAGTAATTCAAAGGGGCACCTGCACCCCAATGTTCATAGCATCAATGTCCACAATAGCCAAACTGTGGAAGGAGACAAGATGTCCTTCTAACAGATGAATGGATAAAGAAGATGCAGTTCATATATACAATGGAATATTACTTAGCCATCAGAAAGGATGAATACCTACCATTTACATTGACATGGATGGAATTGGAGGAGATTATGCTAAGTGAGATATGTCAATTAGAGAAAGACAATTATCATATGGTTTCACTCATATGTGAAATATAAGAAATAGCACAGAGGATTGTAGGGGAAAGGAGGGAAAACTGTATGGGAAGAAATCAGAGAGGGAGACAAACTATGGGAGATTCTTGACTCTGGGAAACAAAACTGAGGGTTGCCGAAGGGGAGGTGGGTGGAGGATGGGTAACTGGGTGATGGGCAGTAAGGAGGGCATGTTTTGGGATGAACACTGGGTATTATACACAACTAGTGAATCACTGAACACTACATCAACAACTAACGATATACTATATCTTGGCTAATGCTAATTGAATTTAAATTTTAAAAATTGAACTTGTTATTGAAATATAAATATACATATAGAAAAGTTCCCAATCACAATTGTTCAGCTCAGTTACTTTTCAAAAATAGAATATACTGGGGTGCCTGGGTGGCTCAGTCATTAAGCATCTGCCTTTGGCTCAGATCATGATCCCAGGGTCCTGGGATCAAGCCCCGCATCGGGCTCCCAGCTCAGCGGGAAGCCTGCTCCTCCCTCTCCCATTTCCCTGCTTGTATTCCCTCTCTCTCTGTGCGTCTCTCTCTGTCAAACAAATAAATAAAATCTTTAAAAAAATAGAATATACTCATGCAGTGAGCATATAGATAAAGAAAGAGAACATTTCTAGTACCCCCAGAATTCCCACTCTATTATTACCTCTCACAAGTAGCCTCTATCCTTTCTTCCAGCATCACAGATATGTTTTGAACTGTATATAAATAGAATCATATAGTCTATACTACTCTTTGGTGTCTGACTTTTTTCACCCAACACTGTGTTTGTAAAATTCATCCATGTTGTTGCACTTTGTTGACTTTGTTCATTCTCATTGGTGTTTTCTGCTATTAAGATATTTCAGGGGCACCTGGGTGGCCCAGTCAGTTGATTGCCTGCCTTTGGCTCAGATCATACTTTTGGAGTCCTGGGATCAAGTCCTGCATCCAGCTCCCTCCTCAGTGGGGAGTCTGCTTCTTCCTCTCCCTCTGCACTTTGCCCCTGCTGGTGCTCATGCTTTCTTTCTCCCTCAAATAAATAAATAAAATCTTTGAAATATTCCACAATTTTCAAAATCTGTTCTACTGTTTCAATGTTTGGATATTTAGAATAGGGCTATAGTAACCCCTTGTCTACATATCTTTTGGTGAGATATATATGAATTTCTGTTAAGTATATATCTAGAAATGGAATTTTTGGGTCACAAATATATATGAATATATATATGTTCAGTTTTAGTATATGTAGTTTTAGTATATATTTATATATAAATATATATGTATTTTAGTATATATATTTTAGTATATATAACATATATATTATATATATAATATGGGTGTGTATATATATGTGTCTGTGTGTATATATATATGTGTGTGAATATATATGTTCAGTTTTAGTATAGTTTTAGCATATATATTTATATGTAAATATATCTCATATATATTTTAGTATATTTAACATATATTATATATAATATGTGTGTATATATATGTGTGTATATATACATATATATATATTCAGTTTTAGTAAATAGGGATAAACAGTTTTCTAAAATGATTTTACCAATTCATACTTCCCAATACTCTATATATTCCAGTTGTTCCACATCCCTGCCAAAACTTGGTTGTAAATAACTTTTAATTTTAGTTGTATTATTCTTTACTTATCCAATTTCTTACCCAATTTAATTTTTATTAAATTTAATCTTATCCAGTTAAATTTTTAATTTTAGTTATACTATTCTTCCCTTATCCAGTTTCTGCTTAAGTTTCAAATATGTTTATAAGTTTAAGGATGTGCATGAACTATGGGGACGCAGTGTAGATTTTGTGTGAAATTCTAGGGGAAAATTCATAATTATTTGTAATCGTATAATAACTAACAATTTAAATTACTAGGTTTTACATTAATTTACAGATTTAATGTTTATAACAATCCTATGAGTTTGAAGGAGTTTATTATTATCCTCACTTTATTAAAGAGGAAAAGAATGCTCAGCATATCGGTGATGTGCATAAGACCAAGGCCAAGCTAGACCCAGATTTTCTGAGAGGTCATCCTATGAGCTTTTCACTTTCCTCTCTGACTATCCATATCAATGGAATAAAGAAAAATCACATGTACTAGTAGTGCAGACAAGCTTGACTCTACCATCTGATCTATTATTAATATACATATTTTGAATATGATGTTGATTTCCTAAAGACTCTAGATCCTCAGAGATGACCAAGATATATTAGGAATGGTCTACCTCCTGATATTTTTTTACTTAATGGAAGAGTCACAGGCACCTACACAAACATGATAGATACCTATCAGTGTGTTCACTAAACACAGAAGAAATTAGAATAGGGGATTTAGTATATGTGCTGCTAAATCAAGCACTAGAATAGGGGATTTAATTTGGAATTATGTTGTTGAAAAATTCTACACAATTTACTCAACAAATATTTGAATGCTTTTTATGTGCTGGGCCCTGTTTTAGTTATTGGGATACAGAACTAATAAGGTAAGCAAAGTCCTACTCTTTAGAGCTTAGCTTCTAGTGGGACAGAAAATGAGTAAACAAATACAAATACATATTATAATGATTTGGGATAGCTATAATACCATTAAAAATGACAAGGAATAAATTATAATTCATAAGAATTATTAAAGCTTGGCAAAGGAGAATTGCTACATTTTTTAAAAAGGCAGGGAATTGGGGCACCTGGGTGGTTCAGTGGGTTAAAGCCTCTGCCTTTGGCTCAGGTCATGATCTCAGGGTCCTGGGATCGAGCCCCGCATCAGGCCTCTCTGCTCAGCGGAGAGCCTGCTTCCCTTCCTCTCTCTGCCTGCCTCTCTGCCTACTTGTGATCTCTCTCTGTCAAATAAATAAATAAAATCTTTTTAAAAAAATAAAAGGCAGGGAATTCATTTTCCAATTTAAAAAATAGTCAAAAATGTGCAAATGAGATTCATTGTACAGAGTGGAGAATCAAAAAGATATGGCCTGAAACAAGCAGGACCTCTGGTCTGAGGGTTGGCAGAAGATGGAATCAGGTAGGTAAAGGACAAGCAAATGAATAGAGTTGGGAAAGCTAAAAAGTAAGACTGTTTTCTAACAGGAGAATTGGTCTCACTAAATAGCCTGTTGTTGAAGGATGTAAAGTATCTGCCATTGTGACTACGTGAGTTTTCTCTTTACCTGAATTTGACATGTGACAGTGTCAGATTGTTCTCCGAGCTGTATGTCACTGAGATAGGTTGCCAAGGTATTTTCTGAGTACAAAAATGAACATTTTTCCTTTTATGGGGAGGGTTTTTTTAAAATTTAAGATTTTATTTATTTATTTGAGAAAGAGAGGGAGGGAGAAAGGGAGAAGCAGACTCCCTGCTGAGCAGAGAGCCCAATGTGGGGCTTAATCCAGGTCAGGACCCTGAGATCATGACCTGAGCTGAATGAAGCCACCCAACAAACTGAGCCACCCAGGTGCCCCAGCAGGGGTTTTATACTGTCTTAAATCAAGTTCATCAGAAGCATTATCCCAAGACAAAGATTTGTGTGCAGGTGATTTATTAAGGAAGTGCCTCTGGGATGAAGCTAGCACTAAGGGTAGAGTTGAAGGCAAAATTTTGCAAAGGGTAACTTCATCCTGATCTCCCAGAGGAATTCTGACAAATTGCCCAAAACCAAGGAAACAGAACATTCATACTCCCATATCTCTCAGGCATTGGTTAAATACCACCCCAAAGATAGAAATTCCCTAGTATTGGGACTCAGCATGTGTGGACAAAGTGGCTCTGGTCTCCTCTAGGGCAACAGGTCAAAGAAAAGTCATTATGTGTTGACTGTTGGAATCAAAAGCACACCGAATCCTACAGAGCACAGAGAATCCTCAAAAGTGATCTGAGGGAAACACTGTCCACTACAAAAGTTGTTGGGAAAGGTAACTAGCACATCAAAGACTGAATTTAATTAATTTATCTATCTATCTACTTTTATTTATTTATTTATATTATTGTTATTATTATTATTATTTAAGTAGTCTCTGTGCCCAACATGGAGCTTGAACTCACAACCCCAAGACCAAGACCTGAGCTGAGATCAAGAGTCAGATGCTTAATTGACTGAGCCACCTAGGCACCCCTGAATTTAATTTTTGAAAATGAGCCATTTAAAAGAATAATGTCAAGTAAACAGTGACATAGATGATACAATTATTAAGTTGGCATAAAGATGACTATGGTTTGGCACTTGCTGGCTTGGTTATCTGTTTTCAATTTTATGGTACATTCAAGTATAGAGTTTCCATCTACTAATGGCCACTTGAATCTTCTTTGACTTTTTCCATCCTCTCCTACTATTCCAAGACAATGCTAATTCCCCCACCCCTTTGAATGCCTCAATACTATGTGTATTACAAGATTTTTCACTTCCTATATGGCATAAAAATTATTGATTTAATACTCCTTCCCTAGAGACTTTTTGAGGTTCTGAAGGCAATGATTGTGTCTTACTCATCTTTGCATTTCAATGCCTGGCTCCATGCCTGGCTTGCAGTAGGTATTCAGTAAATGTTTGATGAATGGATTAATAAAGAAATGCCCTATATCCTGTGGAAACTATAGAAAATAAATTTTATCTTCAGTATAAAGTTTGTATCTTGTAGTAATTAGGCAAAAGCAATTAAAATTATAAACTACCACTCGCATGCCAATTAAAGTTATTGAGTCTCATCAGATAACTTTTACATTTGGCACAGGAAAGTTTTTACCTGAAAACTTAAAACTTTAGTTGAGAAAAGCATTCTTGATTAAGAGCACTTGATTAAAAAGAGCTCATTGACGAAAAACAATATGATTTTTTAAAGGACTAAGCTCCTTTTATCTTGCCCTGGTTTGGTTTCATGTTTCAGCGAATAGCACCTTTTGGCCGACTGGGCTCCTCGCACTGCCAAATGCAGTATTTGTGGCTGGTCATGCCCTTCCTTGACGTCACTCTAGAAGAGGTCATCAACTAATTAGCTGCAAAAGCTGGTTGCCATTATTACTTCTAAACTCCAAATGGTGTAGTCCGATGGAATCACAATGACTTTTAAAAAGGAGTTGATTTTTTTTCTTGACTCACAAAAATGCTTCTTAGAACACTAAAACTTAGGACAATTAGAAAGGAATGTATCTGATTAAAGCTGACCTATAGAAATTCAGGAGAGCAGAAAAATTTGCTTGGATAGGATGAATACTCTCAGCTTTTTCTACAGATCAGACATGGAATAAATGTCTGTTTTTCAGATTTTAGCGTCTCCCTCTTCAATTCCCAACCCCCAACAGTACAGTTGACCCTTAAACAATATAGGAGTTAAGGACACCAACCCCTGCACAGTTAAAACTCTGTGTATAACTTTTTACTATCCAAAACCTTAACTACTAATAGCCTACTGTTGACTGGGAGACTTACCAATAACGTAAACTGTTGATTAATACATAATTTGTATGTTATATGTATTATATACCGTATTCACACAATAAAATAAGCTAGAGAAAAGAGAACCTCGTTAAGAAAATCATAAGCAAGAGCAAATACATATATGGTACTCTACTGTATTTATATAAAAAATCTGCCTATAAGTGGACTCAAACTGTTCAAACCTGTGTTGTTTAAGGGCCAACTGTGTATCTGCTGTTCTTCCATATACTACCCACTGCTTCTCACAGACTTGGAATCTGTCTTCTAGGCTCCTACACTCATATCTCTTTAACATTTTTCTCTAAACAGTGTTTTCACTCTGCTCCCTGCCTGCCCCTGCCTTCAGGAGGTCTTACATGTCCTATTTTCTACTTGTGGAGATCATGCCTCTGTTTTCCAAGGAAATACCTACTCACTTTGGAATCTGTCATTTATATCTATGCCAATCTCTGAATGGTCAACCTTTCAATCTTTTCAGATTAAAATTGTTCAAAGAAGCAGTTCTGGAGGTGCCTGGGTGGCTCGGTTGGTTAAGTGACTGACTCTTGATTTTAGCTCATTTCAGGTGATGATCTCAGGGTTGTGAGATTGAGCCCCACATGGGACTCCACACTGGGTGTGGAGCCGGCTTAAGCTTCTCTCTCTCCCTCTCCTCTACTCCTCCCCACCCTCCCTCTCTTAAAGGAAAAAGAAAAGCATTCTGTATGGATTTTATACTCTTTTACAGAGTAGAAGGTGAAGCATCATAGAAACATGGAGATTAGTTCTGAAGGGATCCCTGAGTTATAGCATATGTATTTTAGATATTTTTTCATTGTCTATTCCTCTTTCTGGGAATTAATTTATAATGTAGAGCTTTTAATTTTAAAGATTTAGAATTTTAAAATGGTCAACTAATTCATGATTTAGCCAAAAGTTGTTACAAAATACAATATAGTCTTTAAAGTAAGGAATAAACCACAAAATAAAACCTTGAATTGTGGGCACAGAACTTCATAACACTTCTCATATTTATCTGAAATATGTCCTCACCTAATCAAAATGTCACAAGGAATAACTCACCAAGGTTGAGCTCCATATTTGGAAAAGAGAGAATATTAAGTTCCCTCCGGTTTCCCTAAGGAAAACATGGCACTTGGGAAGCATGGCACTTCAGAAATTTGTTGAAATGAAGTTTTACTAATAATCTTGAGGCACTTGATATAAATAAAAGGCCTCTTCAGGTCACAGACTTTTACACAAAATAGTAATATACTCTGAGGAGGTGACTCAGACTTGATGAAATTTGCTTCTGAAGGAAGTGATTTCTACCAAATAGTTTGGTGACATAGTTCAAGTTATCTGTTTCCCCATCTTTAAATAGGAGTGCCTTGAAGTGTTTTTAGAGGTTAAATGAAATAACATGTAAAATGCTTTATTGAGGTTAAATGAGATAACATATAAAAGGTATCTGGCCCACAGTGAGCACCTAATATAGGTAAGTTTCCTCTTTTCTTCTTTCATATTATATCTTGAATAGTTCCAATGCATGTGTGACATGGTTGCAGACACATCAACAAAACAGAACGAGTGAAAGATATTCCCTTTACTCGGGTGCTCCAAATATAGCTACTTACTGTACTAAAAATACTCTACAACCTCTTTTTGTCAAGATTTATGCTCATTTTATTACACTATACCCTATTAGTTAAAGACCCTTGGAGAAGTTTATGGTCCAATCTTAATATTAGAAATACATTTCTCACAAACAACTAGTTTGTGTTTTTCATGAACTTTGAATTGTGTAATTGATCACATTTCTCTCTGTGTGCTGGTAGAAAGCTTAGAATCAAATTCGTTGCTTAAGTAGCATATAGTATAAGTACACAGAAAATCATGGTATATTAACTTCTTTCCTATTTTATATCTCTATCAATTTCTTTTCTCTTGCAACGTTTTTACCTATATTTAATTAGTGTGATCTTGGTATATTACATATTTCTTTATAAGCTATCTTAAATCCTGGAAAGAGAATAGGAGACACAGAAAAAAAATATATGTATATATATTTGTAGATATATAGGTATATCTCCAAAGCCTTATCTGTTTCTACAAACAGCTTCATTCTCCTGTAGTTTGGGCACAAACTTGTCCTTAGTTTACAACCTATTTAAGTTTCACTATTAATAGCACACACTACCAAAAAAAAAAAAAAAAAGCACACACTACATAAAATAATGTAGAAAAGGGAGAAAGAAACTCTTAACAACTGAAAAATATAAGCATATATTAATTTAGTGAAAAAAAGGAGGTAAGTATTATTTACTGTATGTATTGTACAGAAAATCTATCAAGGAAGCTGGGTAAATTTTAATCAATATGGAATATTTATATTCCATTAAAATTTACACACATAGAAAAGACTTCAAAACTGTTCATTTCCTGTTTAATATTCAAGTAATAACTCAAATATGGTTACAACTTACCAACAGAAACATAATTCTGAACTACAGCTTGCTCTTGATAGAATGTTATATTTTATTGGGATTTATGAACTCATTATTCTTGCAGATGATTTAATTATATGGTCTTGCCTATTTTGCATACAAAATTTCAATAAGCAGAACTTCCAGCATCACAGGGGTTCAAAACAAAACATAAAAGCTGCAGTTCAATTACATAAATAATAACTTCTTGAGGGACGGACGCCTGGGTGGCTCAGTTGGTTAAGCAGCTGCCTTCGGCTCAGGTCATGATCCCAGCGTCCTGGGATCGAGTCCCACATCGGGCTCCTTGCTTGGCAGGGAGCCTGCTTCTCTCTCTGCCTCTGCCTACCACTCTGTCTGCCTGTGCTCGCTCTCTCTCTCTCTCTAACAAATAAATAAATAAAATCTTAAAAAAAAAATAAATTCTTGAAATACAAAAGCCACATATATGATGCCTATCTCCAGGGTGTCTGCCTACTTGGAATAAGATAGTCAACATTCCTTTCTAAATATGCAAAGTAAAACTTCTTATGCCTGGGTGGCTCATTTGGTTAAGTGTCTGCTTTCAGCCGCAGGGTCCCGGGATCGAGTCCTGCATCCGGCTCCTTGCTCAGTGGAGAGCCTGCTTCTCCCTCTGCCTCTCACCCTACTTGTGCTCTCTCTCTCAAGTAAACAAATAAAATCTTTAAAAAAAAATGTCTCCAGAATTGAATAGCATAAGGTTCTGTCTTCCTTTTAAAGAACTGGAAGTAGGAGCACCTGGGTGGCTCAAGTGGTTAGGCAGTTGTCTTTGGCTTGGCTCCTGTCATGATCCCAGCGTCCTGGGATCAAGCCCCACATCAGACTCCCTGCTTGACTGGGGGTCTGCTTCTCCCTCTTTCTCCTCACTGTACCCCCGCTTGTGCTCTCTCAGTCTCTCTGTCAAATAAATAAATAAAATCTTTTTAAAAAGTAGTGGAATTACCAGACACACTTCTATGTCTTCTTTTTTAAAAAAAATTTTTATTAACATATAATGTATTATTTGCCCCAGGGGTACAGGTCTGTGGCTCATCAGGCTTACACACTTCACAGCACTCACCATATCACATAACCCTCCCCAATGTCCATAACCCAACCACCCTCTCCACACTCCCCCTCCCCACAGCAACCCTCAGTTTGTTTTGTGAGATTAAGAGTCTCTTATGGTTTGTCTCCCTCCCAATCCCATCTTGTTTCATCTTTTCCTTCCCTACCCCTCAAACCCCCCACCTGCCTCTCAAATTCCTCATATCAGAGAGATCATATGATAATTGTCTTTCTCTGATTGTCTATGTCTTCTTTTAGAGAAATATTATTGTCATACATATTTAGTTCCCTTCTGTGAATAAAACAATGCTGTGGAACCCTTAAAGGGGAGACTGGAGTGAACCCTGAGATACATAATCTGAACATCCTCCTGTAACAGAGGAGAATGAAGGCCAATAAAATGAGATTAATTTTCCAAGGCCACACTCTAGCATCAGTGTCATAACTCACAGATTTTTATGAGAGGGATTCCTATTGAAATCTTGGCCAGAGATGATGATGGTTGCAGCAAGTTTGAGGACAATGTGAGGCACAATCCCTCTATGAAGAATTTTATCCTCTCACAGAACCTCTAGCCCCCCATTTCTGGCACCCTCATTCCATGGAGAATATTGTGGTCCTTGGGTTGAAATGTTATGGGCCCCCAATAAGAATAATGTTAGTAGTACCTCATTTTTCAGAATACCATCAAATATTTTACCTTAGAATCATTGAAATTTTTAGTTGAATGCTGACTTAGCTAGCCTGATGGTCCTCAATTTGGCTACATAGTGGAATCACCTGAGGAGCCTCAGAAATCACTAATGCTGCTGTGCCCCCACAGAGTCTGACTTGATTGGTTCCACGTGCAATCTGGACATTAGGATTTTAAAAAATATCCTCAGATGATCCTAATGTACCTGGGAAGGCGGGGGGCAAAAACCTCTGATGTAGTCTGGCAACTCTCCAGCTCTCCTCTGAGTTCATTTTGTAGATTAAAGTGAGACCCGAAGAGTCGGAGACTTGCTCACCCACTGCTGGTTATGATGGCTAGTTTACAATTTCAATTTAGCCCTGTGTTCCTGACTAACAAGAAGATCCTGTGAGGAAAGGTGAGATTTTCACCAGCAGCACTCCTTCGGGCTGCCAGGATACTGGGAAGCATCTTGTCCTTCCTTGTTGCTTCTGGAATGACACCCATGACAATCTTATGTTATTGGATCAAGACATCGCTATGAGTTTGGCATGAATTACCCTCATTTTATAGATGATGAAATTGGTACTCAGATAAATGTTCATAAGCCCACATATTTGTATTAGGTTCTCTGAGAGCTTTTGAATAAAATCCTGTTAGAATTACTCTAGAGTAGGGACGCCTGGGTGGCTCAGTTGGTTAAGCAGCTGCCTTCGGCTCAGGTCATGATCCCAGCGTCCTGGGATCTAGTCCCACATCGGGCTCCTTGCTTGGCGGGGAGCCTGCTTCTCCCTCTGCCTGTGCTCGCTCTCTCTCTCTCTCTCTCTAACAAATAAATAAATAAAATTAAAAAAAAAAAGAATTACTCTAGAGTATATTCAAATTATTTTGTTTTATTATTAGAAATCACATCCCTGTCTCAGTACTTAAAATTTAATTCATTCCCAGCCTTACTCATGAATTAAATGAAAAAAAAATTCTTAAAAAGAGACATGTATGATTGTATGAAGGGATAAACACTTTTTTTACCCTCATGATCACATATGGTTAAGGTTTTTTTTTTTAATGCCAATAATTTATTTGTAATGACATCCATATAAGAGGATTTTTCTTATAATAAAATCTCATAGGAAACATAAAATCTAATGGGAAATATTGGATTAGCATGAGTAAAATACATGAGATCAAGTGTAAAATGATCATACATAAATAACTGCATTTGTAAATTCTTTTCTGAGAGTGGGAGGTGATTATGGTTTTGCTGGGAAGGCTTGTGTGAGTCAGCATTGACCTATCAGCCTATTGATATTTGGGATCCTTTTGGCAGAATACCCCACTCACAACTGGATCTGTGGCCAGGGCCCCACTCTGAAGCAGGGAGGGGTACAAAGAAACGATGCCTTTGGTTGATGGGAGGCAGTAAGTACATTGAAAAGGGCCACCGTTGACTGTGTAATTCATAGTGACTCACATTCTGACCTTGGAGGAGACAGTCACGTGTTTCACACTGCTGCTTCTAACATCTTTTAAAGTCATAAACCTAATGATTATTGAAAACATACCACTTGGGACAGGCAACCACTTTCTCAGCTTTCTTCTCTCCTTCCTGTTGCTGGCCAAACCCCCAAATTAGTGGACTTGTCCTCTTTCAGCCCCTTCAGAAGCCCCTGGCTGATGTAAGTGTAAGGTAACTATAATGGGGTCATAGTCTTGGAGATTTGGCAAACTACCCATAAAACCTGCTAACTCCATTCTTTGTTTTTCTATAGTAAAGCTGAGAGTCAAAGGGCATAGGAATTGTCTCCTTCACTAATATGATTGGTTTCTAGACTATAACAAAATGTATTTATACATCGATATATGGATATGTAGATAGATAAACAATAGTCCTCTCTCTCAATCTGTGTGCATATGTGTCCTCTCTCAGCAAAGAAAAAAGGATTGAAAGTAAATACATTAAATTGGTAAGCACTTTTTCACCTCTGGGCAACAAAAAACATTTTTCCCACTTCTTTGTTACTGCGCTTTCTAAATGTTCTATGATGAGCTATTTTATTTATTTATTTATTTATTTTAAAGATTTTATTTAATCATTCAACAGAGAGAGAGAGATCACAAGTAGGCAGAGAGGCAGGCAAAGAGGGAGAGAGGAGGAAGCAGGCTCCCCGCCGAGCAGAGAGCCCCATGTGGGGCTCGATCCCAGGACCCTGAGATCATGACCCGAGCCAAAGGCAGAGGCCCAACCCACTGAGCCACCCAGGCGCCCAAGCTATTTTATTTATATTTACAAAAATAAAATATAAACTATTCTCCTGTTAAGTATAAACCATCTTATCCCTTTGGTCTGTGGCAGTCTAATTAGCGAGAGCACCAATTTACCTTAAAATCAAGAAGACCGGTTACTTAAACCCTATTTCTTCACAGATAAAATGAAGGGACAAGTTAGCTGAGAAAGTATATTTTGAGAAAACTGAGAAGCATAAAAAGATACTTTTGGCTATAAAGAGGCAACATGAGAGATCTTGGTGATGATGGAAATGTTCTGCCTTAACTGTATGGATGTCAGAATCCCAATTGTGATATTGATTGAGCTACAGTTTGCAAGATTGTATTATTGGGAAGAGTTGAGTAAAGGATATATAGGACTGTCTATATTAACATCCTAGAACTTCATGTGAATCTATAATTATCTCAAAATAAAAAGTTTAATTTTAAGAAGTCCCTAAAAGGCATTGCTCTGCTATTTCTTAGATGCATTAAAGGCAGAAAGGCATCAATTTATCCATCTCAGAGTCATTCTGAAGTATATATTTAATATTCTCTCTTCCTGATTTTCATGATAAAATTTTTTGTTTCATTGTCTCTTAATACTTTAGGACACAGAAATACATTTTCCAAACAACTGTGAATGACTGGAAAAGTGTTCTGTCAAATGAGAACATGTATTGTTGAGAGCCAGTTTTCCATAGGTCTTTTGCATTTCTGCATGTCTTGTGAGTGAAGCACTGACTGCTTTTTGTTCTGGATGACCTCTTCATCCAGGAACATCCAGGAAAGGAAGTTTGTTTAGTTAACAGCCTTGGAAGATAGAAGGTCTCCTATCAGAGCAAAGGACAAGCATGCTCATTGCCCGTTTAAAAATATGTAGGTTTCTGGGACACCTGGGTGGCTCAGTGGGTTAAGCTTCTGCCTTCTGCTCGGGTCATGATCCCAGCGTCCTGGGATCGAGTCCCGCATCGGGCTCTCTGCTCGGCAGGGAGCCTGCTTCTCCCCTCCCCTCTTTGCCTGCCTCTCTGCCTACTTGTGTGATCTGTCTGTCAAATAAATAAATAAAATCTTTTAAAAAAATAAAAATAAAAATATGTAGGTTTCTGAAGCTCAGAGTTCCCCTCAGTATACAACCCACTGAATGAGCAGGTGTCATTGGACCTCTTGATGTCACTCTGTAGGACTTGGGGCTCAGGGAACTACTGCAAAAATGTTGATACTCAGGCTGCTTTGCTTGCTCTAAGTAATAAATTGTCCTTTGTGTCTGACCCAAGTGTTTCATGTCTTCTACCAGCATTTATGAAATTGTACCAGTTTAACTTGCTAGGTTGCAAGTAGGGTAAAATCTTAGACCCTTAAGAGTTCTTGACAGTTTTGGTGATGAGGATAGGATACTGAGAGATGTGACTTTCTGGATGCAGGCCTGTAAGTGCATTAATGGGATCTGAAGAAAGCCCAGGGGAATTGGCAGGAAGCATGCTGATGCAGTTTTATGGTCAACAAGGTAATAAATGGTCTTCTGATTTATTTCTTGATCATGAGGGGAAATTGGGAAGGGTATCACAAGTAAGAGACAGGCTCAAAGATAGCTACCCAAATTACAGCTGCCTGTTTGTTGCTAATTATCCTCCAAATGGAGGATTTCCTTGCCAATCTGGTGGTGAGCCTTAGGTCTACCCCATCATACAAGATGGGAACATGAGCTGTTGTCTTAGTAATGAGGAAATGGTTGTCCCAGATTAAAGTGAGCCATGCTCAAATCAAAAGAGGATACAACCCCACGATCCCAGAAAACAATGTGGCTGTGGCTGAAGAGTCAAGGGTTCCCAAGACTGTGACAAATGAGGATATCACCACCTGACATAGAGCACTGTGAGGGCCAAAAGCAATGAAGTTCATTGGATTGAGCAAGGTGACACTGCCATGTTGTTTGAAACTGGAAGGAAGTGAAAACCTTGTTTAATGGACAGAGCCACTGTATTAGTCTGCTCGGGCTGACAAAACATAATGCCATAGATTGGGTAGCTTCAACAACAGAAGATTATTTCTCACAATCCTGGAGGCTGGGAAGTCCAAGATCAAAGTGAAGGCTGATGAGCTCTTTTCTTTACTTGCAGATGATTGTCTTTTCACTGTGTCTTTACAGAGCCCACAGAGAAAGAGATCTCTGGTGTCTCTTCCTCATCTTATCAGGATGTTAATCTCATTATGGGGCCTCCTTCCTCATGATCTTATCTAAACCTAAATACCTCCCAAAGGCCCCATCTCCAAATATCTCCACACTGGGAGTTAAGGCTTTAACATGTGAATTTGGGGGAGATACAAACATTGTAATAGCCACTCTCTCCCTTCATGTTCCCTGATTTCTTCCTCCTCCTCTGCTTCCTTTTCAATTGCTTTAAGGAGAAAAACAACCAGAGGTGGTGCTTGTATATACATATAATGGAATATTACTCAGCCACAAAAAAGAATGAGACCTTCCCATTCACAACAACATGGATGGACCTACAGGGTATTATGCTAGGTAAAATAAGTCAGACAGAGAAAACCAGATATGATATGATTTCACTTATATGTGGAATCTAAAAAACAAAACAAATGAACACACAAAAATACAGAAACAGACTCATAAATACAGAGAACAAACTGGTGGTTGTCAGAGGGGAGGTAGGGGAGATGAACAAAGTAGATGAAGGAGATTAAGAGGCACATACTTTCAGTTATAAAAGAAATAAGTCACAGATGTGATAAATACATCATAAGGAATATAGTCAACAATATTGTAATAACATTGTATGGTAACAGATGATAGCTATATTTATTGTGATAAGCATTGAGTAATGTATAGAATTGTGGAAACACTATGTTGTACACCTGAAACTAATATAACATTGTATGTCAACTATATTTTAATAAAATAAAGAGAAGAGGCCATATACTCCAGCCCAAGGACACTAGGGTTTTGGGGAAAGGGAGGAACTTGAAATGCTTTGGCTTTGTTGGATATGGGTGTCCGAGTTAATATCCTATCTGGTCCTGAGGGAGGAGGGGGCTCCCAATTCAACTGATGGAATTTGGGCAGTAGGGAAGGGAAACGAAAGGGGTCTTGAGCCAGGGTCCTTTGGGCTGATTCAGTAGACTGCTGTTGTGGATCCACTGCCCAATGTATCATTGTTATTGATGTTTTACATTCTTGCATTGTAAATGTTCATAAAGTCCAGAGAGGATTCTCCTGAAAGAAAAGAGCCACATGTAGAGAAGCGCTGTGGAACATGTACATTGCTTCTCAGTCCACCTCTCTGATCCTCCTGGGTGCTCCAACACAACCAGTATAAAATTCCAGGACAAAACAGTCTTGATTAAAGAATTTAAAGGCAACAGTGATTATAAGAGATGCATTATTGCAGTATAATGGTCCTGCTAGTGAGGAAAGCGAACAGGAGCTTGACCTCCAGTAGATTATTGTCAGCTGAATTCAACTGTTGATCCCATAGCCCCAGCTGGTCCGGACATTGTGACTGTCACTGAATCCATGGCACAGACCGAAGGCACTTGGCTTGCTGTCTTGGACGTTGCCAGTGCCGTCTTTGCCATACCACTGGCACCTAAGAATCAAGAACAGTTCCCCTTCACTTTCCAAGGCCTCCACTATGCATTTGCAGTATTCCTTCAGGAGGATATAAATTTCCTGCCACTTGCCTGTGGTGGGTGTGTCAGAATTTAGTGCAAATGCCCCTGCCTGTGTGTCCAAAGTTTTCATTACAATGTTGATGTCCTATTGGTTGGCAAGTAAGAAACATTAGTCTCCATGGCTTTGACAGATATTATTGTATTTCTGGCAGCAGGTGAAGCTGATAAGCCCTGACAAAATTCAAGAGCTACCTCACCAAGTAAAAGTATCTTAAGACTATGTGGGCAGATTTACAATGCTCAGCCACCCCAGCAGTTAGGGAAAAACTGCTGTGTCTTCAGCCCTGCCACCACCACCACCACCACTGAAAGATGCCCAGATTCTTCATGGACTCTGTGAGTATTGGAGAAAGTGTGTGCCTTGCTGGGTATTTACCTGCGCCTTTATATCAGGATACTTTGGGACCCCAACAAACAGACTGTATTTGAAGCTATCCAGCAAGTGGTGACACACTCTCTACCTTTGAGGTATAAATCTTTAAGCTATAAGTCCCTGTGTCTGGTTATTTGGCTGGATACATCCAGTTAGTTGTTAGGGTTTTGGACTTGTCATCTGCATGACATGGTGACCAGGTACACCCATTTTGACAAAATAGCTCTTAGCTTGCTGCTGGGCTCTTGATGAAACCGAATCCATGGCTCATGGAGCCCTGTAGCTCTTCATCCTATATTCCTATTTAGGGTTGGACCAATGTTGACTCAATGTCTAACAAGGTGGGAAGGGCCCAGAGAGCCTCACTTGTGGGGGGGGGGGCTACATACAAGGACACTGTTGATTTGGTTCACATGGCATGTTGGCTTTACATGAAAAAGTGGCAGCTGTTTCTTTGGGGGAAACTTCACCCTCATGCTACCACCTGAAGCAAGCTTCTGGCTCATTGGGGTCCTTGACTCCCCATGCTTCCTCTAAGTGCCTGGGCCTGACTCACTGATGGTTTAGCCAAGCCAGTACCTGATAGATAATGTCCACTGGGTTGCCGAGTCTATTCTACTACAGCATCGGCTATACAGGAACGGAAGCAGTTGTGGTTGTTCTACTATGGGGGCAGAAATCAAGGGCATTTTCATAACCTGGGCCAGTATTCCTCTTGATGGAACTAGTTATATTTTTATTGACTCTTGGGCTGTTGTCAATGGCTAGATGCCACCTTAAAAATCATAGTCTGTTGGATTAAAGACACCTGTCTTTGGGGCTGTGAGCTGTGGAACCAAATTATGGCTGTTGGTTGAACCGTCTGGGTCCTTCCCACAGATGCCAACACTAAGCGCACACTCTCTGATGAAACTAGCTGGGGTCAGGCTGCCGACTGAGTCTGCACCTCCCAGATTGTTGCCTGGTCCATCACCATATCGGACATGACAGCATGTCCCACCATGTGGTACGAAGCAGAGGATTCTATTTCTGATGCAGAGGCCACCATTACATGCCAGGCCTGGGATTTCTGCCACAAGTTGATCTATTTACCTTGTGGTGAGGAAGGTTACATTGCATTACTTCTGTAAACTCCTGGCAGATTGAACTAGCTGAACCTTTGATCCTTTTAGGGGCAATTGGTGATGCCTCAGCCTTATTGATTCCCCCTTTTTTAAAGATTTTATTTATTTGACGGAGGGAGAGATCACAAGTAGGCAGAGAGAGGGGGGAAGCAGGTTCTCTTCTGCGCAGAGAGCCCGATGCGGGGCTCGATCCCTGGGCCCTGAGATCATGACCTGAGCCAAAGGCAGAGGCTTAACCCACTGAGCCACCCAGGCACCCACTACTAACACTTTTTAAGGGAACTGTATTGCTCCTGTAGTCTGAACAGCTGAGTCTTCTCACACCACTGTGGCCCTTGAAATTTATCTGTGGCAACTTTTTGGCTTTCTGGATGATTAAAGTTTCATGACAATGTACCTTCTATCAGAAAAACTGTTCGATAGAGGTTGATAGTCAAGATATTCAATGGACCTTCCATGCTCCCTACAACACACACGTATCTGATATTTTTGACCAGTGGAATGGCTTCCTCAACACTCAACTCAAAAAAAGATTTCGGACTCAACCTACCTCACATCATCCAGGTTCCTACACCTGTCTAAGGCAGTTTGCTAACTGAATTGGTTTGTTCCCAGAGAGTGATCCTCTCCCCTTGGCTGCTTCCTAGGTAATATCATGATAAAAGTAGCAAGAAGACCTTTTTTGAAAATTCAGGATACTGCCCTACCAATTCTTGGGTATGGTATGCCTTTCTTTCCCCTAGAAAGAGAAGTTTCCTTTCCTACAGTTTCCTCAAGAGAAACCCTAGGTTGGCTTGGTTTGTACACTATCTGGGTATATATCAGATATATACCCAAATGTATTTATCAGCCTGTCCAAAAGGGGGCCTTGGGAATTCAAACTTAATTCTTGTTCAGATACCTGGATTCTCTTATTGGGTGGACATGTCCTAGTACATCAGCATATTGACCACATGGTTGAGTACACTGCTCACTGAATCTCCCTACAGTAGCTCACATGGGCCAAAGTGGAGGGTAGAGTGGGCCTCTGTAAGTTTTATAAGAATGCACTTTTTCCTCTTGCACCTAACCTTTCTAGGCAAAAAAGGTCTGGGTGCATATAGGAGATGATTAGAAAAAGGTATAACGACTGGAATGGACACACTGATTTTGGGGTGGTAGAAATGGGGAAGGGAACACTTCAGAACTTGGAAAATAAAAATATGAAGGAGGGAAGGACACTAATAGTCCTTATCTTTTGGAATCACCCAGAAGCTTCCCCACAAAAGAAAGTGCCCCAGTATGTTAAGTGCCTTCCTTTTAACTGGCTGCTAGGTCTGCCAACCCTGCCAGACAACTCTGATCAGGATTTGATCTCTAGTTCCTTTAAACCTACCGAAAATTCTAAGGGAAACAGTAGGGGGAGTTTTTAGTTTGTTCAACAGTGCCTAACACAGAGCAGGCATTAGAAAAATGTTTGTGGGAATAAATTGAAATAGAGGAGAGGGAAGATGTTGGAGGAGTGGGGGGACTCTAGTTTGATCTGCTCCATGGAATTCAGCTGGATAGCTATTAAATCATTCTGAATGCCTGCGAACTCAACCAGAGATCTAAGAAAATAATTGCTGCAATTCTACAAATAGAAATGTGGCAAGGTAGGAGGTGCGGAGGAATGAATCTAAGGCAATATACGGGTAGACAGACCGTGGGGGTCGGGGGCAAGCCTCCCTCAGCTGGCTCCCAGCAAGTGATAGAGCAGCAGAATGCAAAATTGGAACTTTGAGAAGTCTGCTTCAACGAGGGATTTCCCTGGTTGAAATGCACTCAGTTGGTGAAGAAGAGTGGAATCCTAGGTGGGACAGGGCGGTCTCAGGATCCCAAAGGTCACAGGAAGACCAGAGGTGCCTGAGTGTGGCAGAATTTTCAGACATCAGAGCGGGGAAGCTGGCTGCAATTAGGGCACCCAGGAGTGGGCTCTCAGCTCGGGGGTGCCATAAACCTCTCATGGTGCCATGGTTGGGCGAGTGGTCTCGAAGCAGGGGCCCAACAAGTGGCAGAATGGCAGGGAGACCCCCCTCAACCAGGGAGGAGCAGCATGGCTGTGTGCCACAGGAGTCTGTAGAGTTCGGAGACTCAAAGTGGGGTCACATGCCAGAAATAGAAAAGCTCCCTCATAGGCTGGAGGAGCGCAGAGTGTGGCAGAAACCAGGAAGACGGGCCCCTCCCCCAGAAGATCAGCCGGAACATCCAGCCAAGACCAAGTTTATGGGTCATTGAGAACTGCAAAATTCCAGTGCTAGGGGAGAATAGTATATAGAATTTGTGGGGTTTTTCCCCCTGGATTCTTTAGTCTATCAATTTTAGTATTTTTCTTTTTCCTTTTCAACTAACTTCTTACTTTATCAACTCTTTTTATCAAGTTTTATTATTTTCATTTTTACAATTACATATTATCCTTTCATTGCATTTAATTTTATTTTTATACATATGTAAGTTTTTCTTTCTTTACAGTCTTGGAATGTAGTTCCTTCTAACAAACAGACCAAAATACACCCAGAATCTAGGGTATTGCTATTTTCTGTTCACCTGTCTGATTATATTCTCTTTCTATTTTTGAAGCCTTTTTAAATTTTCATTTTTAGAGTTACATTATATCCTCCCATTGTGTTTAATTTTATTTTTGTGTATGTATAAGTTTCTCTCTCTCTCTCTTTCATTTTTTCAGAATTTTGGGAAGTAGTTTCTTCTAATAAACAGGTCAAAACACACCCGGAATCTAGTGTATTTCTATGTTCTGTTCACGGGTCTGATTATATTCTTTTTTTTTTTTTTGGCTTTTAAAAATTTCTATTTTTACAGTTATATTCTATCCTTTCATTGTATTTAATTATATATTTATATTTAATTTATATATATATGTATATATGTACATATATATAGTTTTTCTTTCTTTACAATTTTCAGATCTAGTTTTCTAATGAACAGACCAAAATACACCCAGTATCTATTGTACTGCTCATTTTACTCACCTGTCTCATTATATTTTCTCCTTTCTTTTTCTTTTTTTTTTCTTGGTTCCTGGTCTTTCCTGATTTCAGTGTATACTTCTCTGGGGTCATTGTTGCTATTGTAGTATTTGGTTATCTCATTCATGTATTCTTCTCTGGACAAAATGACAAGATGGAAAAACTCACCTCAAAAAAGAGAGCAAGAGGCAGTACTGACTGCCAGGGACCTAATTAGTATGGATATAAGTAAGATGTTGGAACTAGAGTTCAGAAGAACAACTATAATGATATTAGCTGGGTTTGAAAAAATGCATAGAAGACTCTAGAAAATTACTTTCTGAAGATATAAAAGAACTAAAATCTAATCAGATCAAAACAAAAACTTAGAGCTTTTTTCCCTAAGGTCAGGAACACAACAGGGATGTACACTGTCACCACTCTTGTTCAATATGGTACTAGAAGTCCTAACCTCAGCAATCAGACAACAAAAAGAAATAAAAGGTATTCAAATTGGCAAAGAAGTCAAACTCTCACTCTTTGCAGATGACATTATACTTTATGTGGAAAAACCAAGAGATTCCACCCCCAAATTACTAGAACACATATAGCAATTCCACAATGTGGCAGGATACAAAATCAGTGCACAGAAATCAGCTGCATTTCCATACACTAACAATGTGACTGAAGAAAGAGAAATTAAGGAATTGATCCCATTTACAATTACACCAAAAATCAAAAGGTACCTAGGAATAAATCTAACCAACAAGGCAAAGGATCTGTACTCTGAAAACTATAGAACACTCATGAAAGAAATTGAGGAAGACAGAAGAAATGGAAAAATGTTCTATGCTCATGAAGAACAAATATTGTTGAAATAGCTATGCTACCTAGAGCAATCTATACATGTAAAGCAATCCCTACCAAAATAACATCAACTTTTTTCACAGAGCTGGAACAAATAATCCTAAAGTTTGTATAGAACCAGAAAAGACCCCAAATAGCCAAGGGAATATTGAAAAATGAAACCAAAGCTGGTGGCATCACAATTCTGCACCTCAAGCTGTATAACAAAGCTATAATCATTAAGACAGTATGATACTGGCACAAAACAGACACCTAGATCACTGGAACAGAATAGAGAACCCAGAAATGGATCCTCAACTCTATGGTCAACTAATCTTCAACAAAGCAGGAAAGAATGTCCAATGGGAAAAAAAAAGTCTCTTCAACAAATGGTATTGGGGGATACAAACCATTAGAGACTCTTAATCTCACAAAACAAACTGAGGGTTGCTGGGAGGGTGGGAGGGAGAGATAGAATGGCTGGGTGATGGACACTGGGGAGGGTATGTGCTATGGTGAGTGCTGTGAATTGTGTAAGACTGGTGATTCACAGACCTGTATCCCTGAAGCAAATAAATTATATCTTAATTTAAAAAATAGGGAAAAAATGGTGTTGGGAACATTGGATGGCTACATGCAGAAGAGTGAAACTGGATCATTCTCTTACACCATACACAAAAATAGACTCAAAATGGATGAAAGACCTCAATGTGAGACAGGAATCCATCAAAATCCTAGAGAAGAACACAGGCAACAACCTCTTCAACCTCAGCCACAGCAACTTCTTGCTAGACATGTCTCTAAAGGCAAGGGAAACAAAAGCAAAAATGAAGAAATGGGACTTCATCAAGATAAAAAGCTTTGCACAGCAAAGGAAACAGTTGACGAAACCAAAAGACAACTAACAAAAGGGGAGAAAATATTTGCAAATGTCTTATAAGATAAAGGTCTGGTATCCAAAATCTATAGAGAACTTCTCAAACTCAACACCCATAGAATAAATATTCCAATCAAGAAATGGGCAGAAGACATGAACAGACATTTCTCTAAAGACAACATACAAATGGCCAACAGACACATGAAAAAATGCTCAACATCACTTAGCATCAGGGAAATATAAATCGAAACCACAGATACCACCTCACACCAGTGAGAATGGCTAAAATAAGCAAGTCTGGAAAGAACAGAATGTTGGCGAGGACATGGAGAAAGGGGAACCTCTCACTCTGTTGTTGGAAATGCAACTTGGTGTAACTACTCTGGAAAAAAGTATGGAGATTCCTCAGAAAGTCAAAAATAGAGCTACCCTATGACCCAGCAATTACATTACTAGGTATTTACCCCAAAGATGCAAATGTAGTGATCCTAAGGGGCACCTGCACCCCAGCGTTTATAGCAGCAATGTCCACAATAGCCAAACTATGGAAAGAGCCTAGATGTCCATCAACAGATGAATGGATAAAGAAGATGTGGTATACATAAATACAATGGAATATTAGCCATCAAAAAAATGAAATCTTGGGATGCCTGGGTGGCTCAGTTGGTTGAGCAGCTGCCTTCGGCTCAGGTCATGATCCCAGCGTCCTGGGATCGAGTCCCACATCGGGCTCCTTGCTTGGCAGGGAGCCTGCTTCTCCCTCTGCCTCTGCCTGCCACTCTGTCTGCCTGTGCTCACTCTCTCTCTCTCTAACAAATAAATAAATAAAAATCTTAAAAAAAAAAAAAGAAATCTTACTATTTGCAGCATGGATGGAATTAGAGGGTATTAGGCTAAGTGAAAACACTCTATCAGAAAAAGACCATTATGATTTCACTCATATGTGGAATTTAAGAAACATAACAGAAGAGCATAGTGGAAGGCAGGGAAAAATAAAATAAGATGAAATCAGAGAGGGAGACAAACCAGAAGAGACTCTTAATTATAGGAAACAAACTGAGGGTTGCTGGAGGGGTGGGGTAGACAGATGGGGTAACTGGGTGATGGACATTAAGGAGGACATGGGGTATAATGAGCACTTGGTGACTGATGAATCACTGAACTTTACCTCTGAAACTAATAATACACTATATGTTAATAAATTACATTTAAATAATTTTTTTTAAAAAGAAAAAAATAGAAACAGCAGGGTGTAGCAACATCCTGGTCAACACTTCTGGGTATTCACACACTCATAGGCATTCTTTAGTTATTCCACAGAGCAAACATATGCCACTCGACTGGGGGTTTGGACAAAAGGACAGGTTGAACTGACTGCTATGAGGCTGTCCCTCCCAAAAACAAGGCTTAGATTCAATTACTCTACCACCAAGAAAAACCTCTCTAGCCAGATGATGATGTCTGAGGCACTGTCACCCATGGTCCCCACTGACACAGAGTCCATCTGAGTGGTACCCACAATTATATGATCTCTTTCTAGGCCACCATGTGCATTTCAGAGAGTATAATTCTTATGTAGAACCCAGGCATTAACTTGTCTCCTTCCTGGATATATAGTGACACACACATTAGTAGCAGGCATAAAAGGTTTTCAAGTGTTTACAGACAACCAAAGCCCTGAAGGTATCAGTTCACTTCAACTCCCTGGCCAGGACTGTTAAGGATCATAGAATTGCCCAAGACTTCCTCTGTTGCAATTGTTAATACATACTGCTGTACTTGAGTAGTGCCTCAGCCAAGAGGCAAGGTCAAAACAGAAAGAGTGAGCCACCTGCATTTCCAGGGTAACCCTGATGGTTTATAGGATTTGTTCAGCTTGGGCCTGGGATTTTGAGGGGTGTGGAGTCCTGTTAATAGTAACTTTAATTAAATGCTGTATGAGACAATTGGAATAGATTTGGTTTTATCCTCTGTCAGTGAGACTAATGAACATGGCTGATAGCGTGGCATACTCATGGGAAAATTTACCAGAAGCCAAGATAATTGGGTTGAATGCTGGTTGCCCAAAACACATGCCCCTAGAACATTGTAAATGTTAATTTTTTAAAGAAGAGTCTTCACAGATTAATTGGGTTTTGAATCTCAAGATGAAATCTTCCTGGATTATCCAGATAGGCTCTAAATCCAATGTCAAGTGTCCATATCAGAGACACAGAATGGAGAGCTACAGAGAAAAGGAGAAGGCTGGGACGCCTGGGTGGCTCAGTTGGTTAAGCGGCTGCCTTCGGCTCAGGTCATGATCCCAGCGTCCTGGAATCGAGTCCCACATCGGGCTCCTTGCTCGGCAGGGAGCCTGCTCCTCCCTCTGCCTCGGCCTGCCTTTCTGTCTGCCTGTGCTCGCTCTCTCTCTCTCTAATAAATAAATAAAATCTTTAAAAAAAATTAAAAAAAGAAAAGGAGAAGGCTGTAGGCCAACAGTGGAATGACGCAGCCCTAGCTAAGGCACACCTGGGGCCTCCAGAAGCTAGAAGAGGCTAGGAAAGATTTGAGTCTTTGGAGGAAATACAGCTGTGCTAACAGCTGGATTTCAAACTCCTGGCCTCTGCACAAGAATACATTTATGTTGTTTTAAGTGCCCCAGCTTGTGGTAATTTGTTTCTCAGGAAACTAATACAACTGTGTCAAAATGAAGGTTAGAAATTACTAGGAAACATTTTTCTACAAGTATCTCCTTTTTTGTGTGTATCTTGCAAGCAAGCACTGACTGAGCTTTGTTCTGGATTATCTTTGGGGTTTTTCGTTTGTTTGTTTAATCAATTTATTCAAGAGAGAGAGAGAGAGAAAGAGAGTACAAGTTGGGGGAAGGGTAGAGGGAGAAGCAGGGAGCCTGATGTGTGGCTTGTGGTTTGAACCTGGGACTCCGGGATCATGACCTGAACCAAAGGCAGACATCCAACCAAACGGAGCCACCCAGGTGCCCATGGATTATCTTTTGAAGGAATAGCCTTGGAAGATAGAGATGGTGTCTCCCTCAGAGCAACAGGCAGGTATGATTACTTGCCTTACAGAAAACATGGGTCCCTAAGCTTAGGCTTTCTCCCCTGGGATGCAGTCCACCCTGTTTTCAGGTGTCATCTGGCTGTTCCTCATCACCTGTGAGAATTGCGGCTTGAGGGACCAATGCAGATACTGATACTTTGGCTACTGCTGTTACTGTGTGGAATAAATTGCCTGTTGTCCCCGGTCCCAGGAATTTCATATCTTCTGTCAGGATCCAGGAAACTGGCAGATTAATTTGTTAGTTTGAATGTAGGTGACTTCTCAGCATCTTCACAGTTATTGACAGATACTCTTCTTAGATCTTCTGTAATTAGGCCACGAGCACCTCTTTAGCTCTGTCCCCACCTCCTCTGAATCCCTCATTCAATTCTATCCCCTCTCACAAGTCCCTAAAATTATGTGAACATTATTTGTCAAAGAAGCAGATAATCTGTGAAGAGATTGATTTTTATAACATTTTATATTTTCATCAGTTAGTAAAGGGGAGTAAAAAAGAGGGAAATTCTTACTTGTGAAAATCTGCTGAGTCAAGGAGGGGAGACATTGATGCATATGTGAGCATGAATGGATTTTAGTATCTTTACAAAGTCATATGGAGTCAAGAATGCTTTAGTTAGAATATATCATCCATACCTGTCACCTCAAATTAGATGAAAAGCTGATTCGTTGACAACTTTTCTTCAGGCAAGAGAAATGTAGTCTACTCCCCACCTCCCCCACCAGCCCCAGAGAGCTGAGATAAGGAATTGTATCAGTGCATGTTGAACTTTATGAAATGACTAATTGGTGCCATTTGTCGTTAAATGTTGGCAATGCATCATATCAACAATCCTGTCATCATTCAAATTGAGGCAGAGAAAGGAATAGGAAGAATGTTGTAGCTAACAAGCCTAAGCTGGTCAGGGTAGGCTGTAGACAAAGTCATGAGGCTGTTGAAGCTTGTTCCCACCACCACCCACCCCTTTTCTCAGTGTGCCATCTCTCACCAGGACCTTCGGCTCCCTCCCAGCTGCCTCCGGCAGGTGTCCTTGGTACCAAAGCTCTGGGGCTCCCCCAATCCCTAACATACTGTCAAACATACCTATCCAGGGGTTTCCACTTTGTCCTGTTGCAAGCGAAGAGCACCCCCATTCATCCTACTTTACTTTCCAGTATGGTTGCTCGTGGAGAGCCCCAGAAGACCCAGGCAGGCAACATTATAGACTGAAGGCTATTTGCCCAACTGGAAGACTGTATCTTTGATGGGCTAAGTTGAGAAATAAATCTCTATGTTGTGTACACTCTGCCTTTTACTTTGAGGTAAGTATCATCCCTGTTCAGCAATTCTCGAGGAGAAAAGAGTGGTTTCCTAGAAATGCTCCTATATAATCTTCAAGATAAGGACTCTTGGTTCCAGCCTGAGTCACATTCCCAACTGGGGACATTCTCTGAACTGGGCAAGCCTGGGTCACAGGCCTAATTCTGTGGCCAGGGTGGCCCGTTCTTTTGGGTAGGGGTGGATGAAGGGGTGGGGTGAAGATCCTAGCCGGATCCAACCATAGAGGCTCACGTCCAAAGGCTTATGTAGGCCCAGCTCTGACATGGTTGTGAAGAAGCTGGGTGCTTCCCTATCTAGACATGAGAGGACTTGGGGTGCTCACCACTCAGTCAGCCACACAGCTGGCCTGGGTTTAGTCTGCTGATCTCTGAGCTGTTAGCTAAGCTCTGATTACTAGTGTCTGGAGAAAGCACTTCACAAGACCCAATGTCAAATAATGTCAGGTCAGGAGGAACTGTGTCCTTTATCAGCCTCAAGGTGGACTATGGCTTTCTGTCTGTTCTGTGGAGCCTGGTGACAGTCATCAGGATGGCACAGCAAATAGTGGCATTCATTTCATCACACCTGACCCCCAGGCCTCTAGCAGGTATAACTCATGAGTCAAAGCACTCTTCCCAACTGAGCCAGAAAGTATCTCAGAATCATTGTCAACAAAGTTGTCCAGGCAGTCACTCTTGGTATGTGAGTTGGTATCAAAATTAATAATTAATTAGTTATTAATTAGTAATTAATTGCATCAACTAATTAATGACCTGTGTTTGCCACGTCTTGACCATATGTGAAATTTCCAGTAGTAAAATTGCATATAGACTATACCAGAGAGAAGAGTCTGGGTGGTTCAGTCGGTTAAGTGTTGGACTCTCGGTTTCAACTCAGGTCACAATCTTGGGGTTGTGGGATCGAGCCCTGCACTGGGCTCTGGGCTCAGCGGGGAGTCTGCTTGAGATTCTCCCTCTGCCTGTTACCCCACTCACAGGCATACATACACTCTCCCGATCTCTCAAATAAAGAAATCTTAAAACAAAACGAAACAAAAACCAACTACCCCAGATTGTGCTGAGTGAGCATTGTGAAAGAGCCTCTCTCTCAATAAGGCCTTGGTGAAAATGCATCCTAGAATGATACATAACCTTTCAGGCACTACAGTGTTATTCAAGCTAGTAGATATCTCGATATTTTCTAGCAGTCAATATGCATATGATATTCCCAGATTTCCTTTTTTAAGGATGAATAAACTGAAACAACAACATAAAGGTAGGAAGTATATGGCCCTGAAGATGTAGAACAAATTCATACTTTAAAGGAGATTTACTACAGGAAAAATGGAAGCCAACTTTGGAAAGCAACTTCTCTGTGATCTTAAACAATTACCAGAAAATACTAATTTTATTATTTTTAAAAGATTTTATTTATTTATTTATTTGAGAGAGAGAGAGAGAGAAAACGTGCAGTGGGGAGGGGCAGAGGGAGAGAGGAGCAGACTCCTCACTGAGCAGGGAGCCAGTTACAGGACTTGATCTCTGGACTTTGGGATCATGACTCGAGCTGAAGGCAGATGCTTAACCTGGGGGCTCCATAAGAATACTAACTTTAAAAAAATGATATGGGAGATACAAAAGAGCAGCAGATAAAGATGCAAGTTGAGACAAAATAGAGTTGGATTAAAAGAACAAACCAAAAGTAAAACATATGAAGGCAGGAGAGATATGCACTGACTGTGTGGAAAACTTAAAATGTAAAACACAAATTTGAGTGTTTCCAAAAAACATGAAGCCAGAAAGACGAAGGACACAGTAATGATTTGAACGAAATAATGAATAAACTTCGGTTAATGGATAAATATATGAACCTGCACTCAGTCCTGATAGTTTTATAAATGAGTACCAAACTTTTAAGGACTCTTTCCTGTGTCTACACTGTCTTGGAGAATAGAAAAAAGAGAAAGCTTCCCCAACTCATCTTATGAGGCTACAAAGTTGCTTCATATCAAAACCAGACCATCACAGGAAGAGAAAACAAAATTATAAGCCAATTTTACTAATAAACATAGGTTTTTAAAATTCTCAATAAAAGGTTAGTAAATCAAATCAGCAATTTATAAAACAATAAGACATCATGACCAATACAAGGATGTAGAAAATTAGAAAATATAATTCAACACATTATCAGGTTAAAGAAGATAAACCATCTCAGTGAGGCAGAAAATACACTAGATGAAATTCAGCATTCATTCATAATTTATAAAAAAAGAAATTTAGTCAACTAAGATTAGAAGGGCATTTCCTTAATATAATGAAGATATCAATCAAAAATCTATATCACACACAATACTTAATGTTGAAATGATAAATCTTTCCCTTTTTAAATTTTTTATCTTTTTTAAAAATTTTAATTTTTTAAATTTTTTTAATTTTTATATAAACATATAATGTAACCCCACCACCTTCTCCCAACACCCCTACCCCCACCCCCATTGTATCTCCACTTCCTCATATCAGGGAGATCATATGATAGTTGTCTTGCTCCAATTGACTTACTTTGCTAAGCATAATACCCTTTAGTCCCATCCATGTCGTCACAAATGGCAAGATTTCATTTCTTTTGATGGCTGCATAGTATTCCATTGTATATATATACCACCTCTTCTTTATCCATTCATCTGTTGATGGACATCTAGGTTCTTTCCATAACTTGGCTATGGTGGACATTGCTGCTATAAACATTTGGGTGCACGTGCCCCTTTGGATCACTACATTTATATCTTTAGGGTAAATATCCAGTAATGCAATTGCTGGGTCATAAGGTAGCTCTATTTTCAATTTTTTGAGGAACCTCCATGCTGTCTTCCAGAGTGGTTGCACCAGCTTGCATTCCCACCAACAGTGTAGGAGGGTTCCCCTTTCTCCACATCCTCGCCAGCATCTGTCATTTCCCGACTTGTTCATTTTAGCCATTCTGACTGGTGTGAGGTGGTATCTCATTGTGGTTTTGATTTGTATTTCCCTGATGCCCAGTGATGTGGAGCACTTTTTCATGTGTCTGTTGGCCATCGGGATGTCTTCTTTGCAGAAATGTCTGTTCATGTCCTCTGCCCATTTCTTGATTGGATTATTTGTTCTTTGGGTGTTGAGTCTGCTAAGCTCTTTATAGATTTTGGATACTAGCCCTTTATCTGATATGTCGTTTGCAAATATCTTCTCCCATTCTGTCAGTTGTCTTTTGGTTTCGTTGACTGTTTCCTTTGCTGTGCAAAAGCTTTTGATCTTAATGAAGTCCCAATAGTTCATTTTCCCCCTTGCTTCCCTTGCCTTTGGCGTTGTTTCTAGGAAGAAGTTGCTGTGGCTGAGGTCAAAGAGGTTGCTGCTTGTGTTCTCCTCAAGGATTTTGATGGATTCCTTTCTCACGTTGAGGTCCTTTATCCATTTTGAGTCTATTTTTGTGTGTGGTGTAAGGAATAAATCTTTCCTTTTAAAACTAAATTACAAGAATGCCCATTATCAACATCTATTCAACATCACACTGGAGATCTTAGCTGTATAGTAAGACAAGGAAAACAACAGAAGGGCCTAGAAAGAAAGAAAACAAACCATCATTATTCACAAATAACATGAGTCCCTACATTGAAAATCCAAGAGAATCTATAGAAAGATTACTCAGATTGATTCAACACATTTTGTGTGATGTATCAGTATGGCCGGGTGTGTCTGGTGGATATCAAATACCTTCCCTCTGCCACATATGGCCCCGCATATGGCTTAGTGAGTGGAGAATAAAAGACAAAGGGACACTGCCTTCACAGCTTACAATGAGTGAAGGAGACAGGCAGTTAAACAAGAGGATAATAATAAAGTAAAATAAGGGAGAATTTGTAGAAAGAGCCTCTAATCCTGTGCAAAGAAAGGAAAAGCAGTCAAATAAATCTCCCCAAAGAAAGATGTGTGAGCTGGAATTGAAATGAAAGCTGAAAAGCAGTAAGGCAAAGAGCCTGGGAAGAGCATTCTAGCAGAAAGTGTTCTTCAGAGTTGTAGCTGGCGGAGGATGATAGAGAAGGTCTGCACAACGAATGTGGGGGGAGAGAGGGGAGGTGGGAGCAGTCAGGTGGAGGGCCTTAGAGACCCATGAGTGGTATGAGCATTATCCTATGGGTGGTGGATGCCATCCAGAGCTTTTGAGCAGTTTGCATTTTAGGAAAACAACTCTGACTGCAGTGGGAGAAGGTGTGCCAGACGGAAGCTAAGGAGACTGGTTTGCAGGAAATTGCAATAATCTAGGCAAGAGATGATGGTAGTCTATGCCATGGTAGAGGCTGAGAGGACCTGGATAGGTTTGGAATATATTCAGAAGACAGGGTCGTAGGACTGGGAGGTTGGTCAGATGCAACGTGTGAGGGAGGAAGACATTCAAGTATTTGCTAGGGTGTACCAAAGACAGGAAACAAATGAGCTCAAATGTACAAATGATTAGCTGTAAACTTATAGATAATTGTTGTATTCTTCTTTATATTCTTCATTTCCTAGTTTCGTTTTAAATACTTTTTTAAAATGTATGTTCCAGCTCAGTGCAGGGCCTGAACTCACAATCCTGAGATTAAAGCCAGACCTGAGGGGTACCTGGGTGACTCAGTTGGTTAAGCATCTGCCTTTAGCTCAGGTCATGATCTCAGGTTCCTGGGACTGAGCCCTGTGTCAGGCCTCTTGCTCAGTGGGCAGCCTGCTTCTTCCTCTGCCTTCCCCCTGCTCATGCTCTCTCTCTCATTCTCTCTCTCTCAAATAAATAAGTAAAATCTGAAAGAAAAAAGGCGGGGGATGCTTGTGTGGCTCAGTTGGTTAGGCATCTGCCTTTGGATCGGGTCATAATCCCAGTCTCCTGGGATCGAGTCCCATATCAGGCTCCCTTCTCGGTGAGAAGCCTGTTTCTCCCTCTGCCTGCCGCTCCCCCTGCTTGTGTTCTTGTGCGCTCTCTGACAAATAAAATCTTAAAAAAAAAAAAAAAGACATGAGCTAAAATCAAGAGCCAGACTCTTAAGCAAGTGAGCCACCCAGGTGCCCCATCCCGGTTTTCTATGAAATATTTATTCCTTTCATAATTAAGAGAAGATTATGATTAACTACTTTCTTGTTCTTAACATCTAATCCTTAGGACTCATCTCTCTTCTAGAAGAACTGTTATAATGCATACTCACAGAACAATGGGTTGGCCATGTGCTATTCTCCCATATAATCTATTTTGCTTTTTATTCGTGGTTGTTGATGGCAATTTGTAATTCTGAAAGACTGCTGGGTGTGGAAGCTGGCAATTAATATGAAAAAGTGGGAAAAGCCCAAGTTTTGCAGAAACAGGGACCTCTACTACTTATCAGCATAGTAGTCTTGGAAAAGTCACCTAAAGTCTCTGGAAATACCACCTCTCACACTTTCAGTGTCAAGTGTAATAATGCGTGTGAAGGCACTTGTCAAACACCATACAGATGCTAGTAGTTATATGGGACTGTTTACAGACTAAGTCCAAACACCTTTCCTGGCACTTAGGTCCTTGATCAACTTCCCTGAAATTAACCCTCCCTTTCTGTCTTCTCACACTTCATTCTTCTGTTCAGTACTCCCCATAACTCTGTTATACTCACTCTATACTCATGTTCTCAGCTCCTTATACATTTAAGTATTTGCCAAGAGTAAGGTGTTGGTGCACATATTTTTAAGATGATGCCTTATAGTTTAAATGTTATGTCCTGGACTGCCTGTTGTCCTGGCATCTCGTGCATTTTACATTTATCTTGAATAATTGTGTCCTTTACTGCACTTAGCTTTAGAAACTTTAGACGGTCTGCTAAATCCTGGTGGGCTTTGGACTTGATCCCATGGGCTCAGGCTTCGACCAAATGGTCTCTTTCTGAACTTTAGCCTACTCATCTGTAAATTGGAAGTAATAATATCCACTTTGTAATGATTAGGAGTCATATTCATAAAGTGACTGGCACATGTAGGTGCTCAATAAATCCATACCATTATTCCAGAGGTGCTGTAGTAATTAATTTGACAATTTTTTGTTTTCAGAAAATATATTATTGTCATCAATATGACCAGCTTTTTGGTGAAGGAGGGATATGGATTTTTTTTAAAAGATTGATTGATTGATTGATTTTAGAGAATGAAAGAGAGAGCATGAGCAGGAGGGGCATAGGAAGAGGGAGAGAGAATCTCAAGCAGACTCCATGCTGAGCACTGAGCCTGACACAGGGCTCAATCTCACAACCCTGAGATCATGACCTGGGCTGAAATCAAGAGTTGGTGGCTCATCCAACTGCCTCAACCAGGTGCTCCGGGATATGCATTTATTTTTAAAATAATATTTTATATACGTCTACATAATGTACAATTCTCTGTGCCCCAGCTATGTAATTCTTTTATAAATTCATCATATTTGGGCACCTGGGTGGCTCAGTGGGTTAAAGCCTTTGCCTTCGGTTCAGGTCATGATCTCAGGGTCCTGGGATCAAGCATTGGGCTCTCTGCTCAACGGGGGCCTGCTCCCCCTCTCTTTCTGTCTGCTGTCTGCCTACTTGTGATCTATCTCTGTCAAATAAATAAATAAAATCTTAAAAAAAATTCATCAGATTAACTCAAGTGAAGCCAACTATCCAATCAAGACAGGAAGTCTCCCGAATCTTTAGCACCCACAGAGTAGCTTGCCAACAGAAAACCTCATCCTTTCATCCATTACTCCTCTCAACATATTTTGTGGTTCATACTAGGTTTTCAGATGTGATGCATAAAATTCAGTGAGGCTGGGGGTAAGGAATCGGAGGAAAATTTATCCATCAAACTTCATCATTTCCTGACATAGGATGATGTACACTTTCAATTAACATGTTCCCTGGGAAAGTATGTAATAAAAAAGAAGTAGGGGGGCACCTGAATGGCTCAGTGGGTTAAGGCCTCTGTCTTCGGCTCAGGTCATGGTCCCAGGGTCTTGGGATCGAGCCCCGCATCGAGCTCTCTGCTTGGCGGGGAGCCTGCTTCCCCCGCTCTCTCTCTCTGCCTGCCTCTCTGCCTACTTGTGATCTCTGTCAAATAAATAAATAAAATCTTAAAAAAAAAAAAGAATTAGGCACTGTATAAATAAACTGCTTCTTTAAAGTTATATTAAATTTAGGTTTCAAACATCCAGACTGTAAGCTGGGTCTCAAAATCTTCCAAAGCTACTTCCTTCCCTGGGTAAGAAAGTGTCAATAGTAGCAACTGCCGAGGGCTTCCAAGGGCAGGCCCAGGGATGCCTCACCCTGCACCGGTCAGTCACCAGAGGAGACCAGGGACCCAGAGGTGCCAACTGACTCTTAGCAGTGGGGAAGGCCCAAGGCTGGGCTTTCTAGGACAATGTGACATCTTTCAATTGGTCTTTGAGGGAAACAAACATTTTTGCCCTTTTCTAAGACCAGGGAGGCAAAATTCCATTGACCATTGTTCCTAGAGTTCTGGCAAGCAATGATATCCTGCAGGTGCTCATGCAGCCTGCCTTGTGGGGACGTCCAACCGGGAAGTGGGCCTGTAAATAGGACAGAACCACACAGGCACAAGTGACATGAGAAAAACCACAAGGAATCTATCAACACAGACGTGATCTTTCTTCTATAAGCAGAAATGTTCCTTTGGATTTCCTTTCCCAAGGATGATTTAACTTCATCCATAATTCCTTTTTCTATTTCTGCTTGGCGAGCCCTGTGAAAATAAGTCAAATTAACCTATTAATACGGCCATGTTAATTGTATCCTCATAAATGGCCTTCTTGTCCATAACCTACTTGGGTAATTTCAAATTATTTCCCATTTAATTTCTTTTTCTATTTTCTGATGTCTTCCTCTGACATTTAAAATATATATATATATATACATATATTATTTATTTACAAACAAGAATTGTTTGCAGATGGCTTTTTTCCCCCAGAAGAGAAATTTCCAGGATAGGCTGTAAATTAAGATAATCGGATGCACTATTTCCTGGAGCTGAATCTCAGGGTTTTAAATGTTTTAGGGACTTTACTTAGGGCTTTTAAGACCCTCCAAAGTATGTCTTCATCTCACCTCTATTTTTAGGCTTTGAGGGGTGAAGACACTTGTCTATAAAAAAATGAAATGGGATCCAAGAGAATTACATGTCAGTGGGTTTCCAGGAGAGTACTCTGTAGAACACGAGAAGGCCAGTCACATGTTCAGGCAGTGAGTCCGAGGCCGTTTGGCTGCAGTTCAAGTGAGCACATCACTGGCCTGGAGCCAGAATCATGAGCTGTAGAAGCCATTTGCACTTTGGACAGATTGGAAAGTGCGGTGGATGCTGAAGCGTGTACATACAGGTCACCTCTGCAGGACTCGCATACCTTCTACTTGGAGTCCAGGATCACATGCTTTGTTTCCTCCTATTCAGTGAACTTAGGCATATTCCCATTTTGTGCTTCAGTTTTTAGCAGAAGAATTGGCACAATTCCTCTATCCTATACTTCACTGCCAGAGAAGTATTTGCATAGATTTCATTAATTTATGAGCTGAAAAAACCATATAAACTGTTTATAGCTCCTTGGGTGAGACATGAAGTTGAGAGGTGACATTTTACATGCATCAGAGGCCTGAGGAGTAAGTCCTCTGGTTTTAATATCTCTTTGTTTTACCCCATTGTGATGGAACAAAGGGGCAGGATTTTAAAAATACAGGCTTTGGGACAAAAGCAGCTCTACTGCTGATCAACCGTGAGATGTAGGATAAGCAGTTCCTGTATGCTCACTGGTCTACTGGGGATAACAACACAGAATTTCCTTAGGTTATTGGGAGGTTCTTCCAGTAACAATACTTGGCCGATCATGGTCAGTCAGTAATATTAGGTTCTTTTCCTTACCTTCAATTTTGACCTGACAGATCTGAAAAATGTTCTTCTAGCCCATTCATTAAACAAAAACTAAAGATCCTTTTGAACACCAGAAATGTACAAGAGTACAAACACAATCCCCATCATGTGCTCGGTATTGTTAGGTACAGTGAAGAATATTTAAAAACTATAAAATATATCAATAATACTTAAAACTCAATAATCCAAAGACAACCCAGTCACCCAGATTATATAAAGAACACCTACAACTCAACAACATAAAGCCAAAAAATCCAATTAAAAAATGGGCAAGAGGGATGCCTGGGTGGCTGTCAGTTGGGAGTCTGATTCTTGGTTTCAGCTCAGGTCTCTGATTCTTGGTTTCAGGATCTCAGGGTCCTGAAATCCATGCCGTCGTCTGGCTTCATGCTTAGTGTGGTCTGCTTGTCCTTCTCCCTCTGCTTCTCCCCCTCCACTCTCTCTCTCATGAATAAATAAAACCTTAAAAAGAAATGGGCAAGAGATCTGATTATACATTTCTCCAAAGAAGACAACCAATAAGCACAAGAAAAGATGCTCAACTTCACTGGCCATCAGGGAAATGCAGGTCATAATCACAGTGAGTTACCACTTCATATCTAGGATGATTATCATTAATAAAACAGATAATGACAAGTGTTGGAAAGAATGTAGATCAACTGGTAGGCCCATACACTGCTGACGGGAGTGTAAAATGGTGCAACTACTTTGGAAAACAATCTGGCATTTCCTCAAAAATTTAAATATAGAGTTACCATATGACTCAGCAATCCTATTCCTAAGTATATATCCAAGAAAAATGAAAACATTGTCCACACAAAAACTTGCACATGTATCTCCATAGCAGCATTATTCTAAAGACCTGGAAGTAGAAACAACCCAAATGTCCATCAGCTGATGAGTGGAGAAACTCAATATGGTGTACCCATATAACGGAATATTATTTACCAATAAAAATGAACAAAGTACAAATGCCTCCTATGACATGGACAACACTTGAAGATTATTAAAATGCAAGATATCCATAGTAAAAGATTACATATTGTATAATTGTATTTATATAAAATGTCTGGAGTAGATTGATCTATAGAAATAGAAAGTAGATTATTGGTTGCCTAGGGTAGGGTTGACGGAGACTTAGGAGAGTATATTAGTTTCCTAGACTTGGCCATAACAAAGAGTCACAAAATGGGTGGCTTAGAAAAACAGAAATTTATTCTCTCACAGTCCGTAGTCAGTGTTGGCAGGACCATACTCCTTCCAAAAGACTAGGGATGAAGGTCCCGGGCACCTACAAAAGAATCGTCCTTATCTCATCTAGCTTCTGGTTGCCTAAAATCCTTGGTCTTTCTTGGTTTGTAGCAGCAGCATTCCAAACTCTGTCTCTGTCTTCACATACAGACTTCTTCCCAGGTGCCATAGCTCTGCATCCAAATTTCCCTCTCCTTATAAGGACTCCAAGTCATGCTGGATTTAGGGCCCACCCCAATCCAATGTGACATCATCTTCACTTGACTACATCTACAAAGACACTGTTTCCAATTAGGTCACATTCATAGGATCTGGGGGTTAGGACTTGAACATGTCTCTTGGGGAACATAATTCAACTCACAGCTTGGAGAAATGGGGAGTGACTGCTGATGGGTACAATGTATCCTTTGGGGATAATGAAAATGTTCTAAAATTGATTATGATAATGGCTGCCCAACTGTATGAAAATACTAAAAACTGTTGAATTGTACACTTTAAGTAGGTGAGTTATTAGGTATGAGAATTATATTTCCAATAAAGCAGTTATTTAAATGCTAAACTCTAAAACATCATCCTTGTCCTCCTACAGTTTACAGTTGAATTAAGAAAACCAGTTTGTTCACATGAAACAAGGGAACAACAGAAGTCACAGTGCAACGCAATGTCATCATGCAGTGTGATGATCAATCTTGCAGACGCCTAGAAAAGAGATGAATGAGAGCGGCAGCATCCCAGGAAGCTTCCTATGGAATCTTGAAATATGAGTAGGATTTAAAATTACTTCTTGGGGATTTAGAATGGCTAAAATTCCCCCACTGCTCAGTGCTGTTTGGCACCCAGGTATTTACACCAGAGTCCCCTCTGCTCTGAACACTCTTCCCACACTGGTTCCCAGGGACCCACCTCTGGCTTCTGCACTGGGCTTCAGGCCCAGGCCAGTGCAGAGCCCCCCAGCCCAGGTGGGATGGTCCACACCTCCCTGCGCTGGGCAAGGAGTGGGATGAACTTGGTGGAAGCAGACTTCCAGGTGAGTCAGTTGAGCCTGGGAGGGAGGTTTCCTGTTTTTTTTAGATGCCCGTCTGGAAAGAATCAGAGAGAAGGAAATTCTCTCTGTGCACCAGG
>ML102057.1:26344-41426 GCA_003697995.1 Taxidea taxus jeffersonii | reverse complement strand
CCTGACTTCCCAGTCAGAAACTGTGTGTTGGTTCCTAGTTTACATTCCTTTCTCCTTAGGGCCATTTTGCATATTGGCAACCAATTAAATCCCCACCCTCAAAGTCATAATATACTCCAAAGAGAACACAGATTTTAATGGAACTCTCCTAGAAAAAAACAAACTTATCCTGAATCAGAGGAACAAAGTTTTGTGGGGAAGAGGAAGATACTTTGGGGGGAGGAGCTTCTCTCTGCTGAGGTCATGCAGCCACATCCTACTCCAGGGACTGAAGACAACTCTGCAAGGGGCAGAACCAAACATCCTCTCTGCTAGATTGCAGCAGTGACAGATGGCCCTCTCCTCCATCAGGCTTAGGTGGCACTGTTAGACAGTTCTGATGGTTGAAGAGTTCTCTCAAATACTGGGTAAATCAAAGTCTGTGTCACTGAGCAGCACAATGGTTTCTAATTTATTTTTTAACTCCTTTGGGGCTTCAGCCTAAGCCCCTGCATCTTTGGCTCATTGGTCCTGTTTCTGGCCTCTGTAGTGGAATTCTCCACCTAAAGCCCTTCAGATACTGAACACAGTTCTTCTGGTATCCCCTTAGGTTCTTTCTTTCCCAGGCTAGAAGCTCTTACTATAGTTTCTCTGATGACCTAGCTTAGAGGATCCCCAGGCATCCCCCCAAAGTGCCTCTCTGACTGATTTTTCATAGATGATGGAGATTTTTGTCTCCCATGGGACAATAACCAGAATGGGAGTGTGAAATGCGAATGCCTATCCTATGTGGAAATTATAAGAAAACATAAGGGCATAAGATAAGTGTCAGAGTTTCTAGAAACCTTAGAGAAAATCCAGTCCCCACTCTGCTTTGTAGATGGTTTAAAGATCTCAGGCAAAACCTGGTTTAGAGTCCCATCCTTGCAATTCCTAGGCCAGAACAAATAGTTCTTTCTGCTCTATACGGCTTTCCTGGCAGAAGGCAGCACCAGACAGTTCTCCAGCTACCACGTGAGTATCCCTATGTAATTTCTCCACCTGACACTGGGGTGCACTGGCACACCACCCACCCCCAGGCAGATCCCAATGCCCGCCAGCACTAAGGATGATTTACAGGGCCTGGGAGATGATTTTCCAAGAAAACACTCCATATAATTGGCTTTTGGTATATCTCCTCAGGGTTGATTTATTTGCCTAGGACAAGCCAAAGAACATCTCTCCCCACCTCTGCAAAGCCTCCGGTCCCAGGCCCTCCAAGTTCAGCAAGTTTCTGGCCAGGGAATGTTCTTCCTCTCCGCCCACTCAGCCTTTTTTCCTGTGGTTTGCAATCTCATTTGCTAAATATACTAAGGTGCCCTGTACACAGCGGTCTACAGTTCCAAAGTGTGCCTGACTTCCTTTGGCTGGGTACATCACTCATAAATCACCGTGCTGGCAGCTGCCATCCATTTATATCTATGACCCACCAGGACTGAAAGTTCAAATTCTTCCACAGTGAGGCCTTTTTCATTCAGGACCCTCCATGAGACTAGAACCTTCTTTCCTCAACCCTCCCCCACATAAGAACTCAGCAGAATGGTAGACACAGAGAAGCCACGTGGTGAACACTTACTGAGCACAATGCTTAAAAGATATTCAAGATGGAACTTCAGAGTTGGCCACGTCCTTAAAGAGTGTTGAGTGACAGTGGCAGACTGAAGCTGAATTGCCCTGAATGCAAACCCAGATGAGGAGCATGACGAAGCACATTCTGAGTGCAAGAAGCCAGGGCCTATTGAAGAAAGAAACAGTAAAATTGTCCAGCCAGACTTGTAAATAGCTTCAGACTTTCAGCAACCTACAGCCACTTTCTATCAGTGCCATGGACATAGCCCACTGCCAGGCAGTCCTTGAAGGATTTCCTGAAAAGTGAGGATCTCCCAGAAAGGGAAAGGTAGAAACTGTGGTTTGGCAAGAGTAGGACCCCTTTATAAAGGTTTGGAAAGGAGCTCAGGTCACCCCATTGAGCAGGCCCTGCATGTAATGAAATGCTCTGAAATCAGACAGGAATATGCTTTCTTGAGGGAATGGGGTATAGGTAGGGGCTAGAAGAGAATCAGAATATATCTTCACTGGCCCCCAGTAGAAGAGTCTGGTTTAATACATGTCAAGGGCAGTCTTTGGCTCAAGTAGATTAAAAAATGGGGGCAGGCCATTTGAATCACAAGAAAGAGAAGGAGGGGGTACAGGAGGTAGAAGCGGGGAGTTACCAACCCTTATAGTTGGAAGAGTTGCTGAAGACAGAAACTTGTGTTTCCTTAAACATTCCTCTGTATGCACACAGTCTATCTTCTGGTGAGATCCTTCATGAGGATGAGAATTTGGTGGGATAGGGGGAAAGAGTCCGGATGACTAGGAAGGGTAGGACATGCTTGGGTGACAGGGAAACAAATGTCTGGAATCAAGTCTTCCCTGCAGAGCAGAAGGCTGTCCTCTAGGGAACTGTCTTCCCTTAGTTATCCCCAGAAAGCACATCAAAAAGACAGTGGGTGATAGGACAGAGAGCTGGCTTCCCAGAATACTGGGCAGGGCTGGAGCTAAGAGAAAGGAAGGTATGGTAGGGGCCATGAGGTAGTAAAAGGGCCTCTGCCTCCACTCCAATCCCAGGCCCAGCAAGACCATTCTTCAGGAGTATATGCGTGGGGCAAGCACACTTGATCTTGGCTAGCAAACGAGGCTTTCTCCTCCCAGCTGCTCCAGGGGACTGTGGAAAATACAGTGCAAGATTGCATTACCAATTTCTGTTGGACTAACACAATGAAAACCCGTATCTAATTTGCTGTCCACTATCCCCCAGGTCCCCTTCAGCATTTACTGCTTTCCAAATATCTTCCTCCCATTGAATATCTGTGTTTCAGATTATTTGTCCCCAGATGTATTAGGATGCATTTACTACAGCTGAATCTCATCTAGTGATTTCCTGTCCATATGCCTGACAGCTCCAGGTCCCTTTATGTCACATCTTTGTCATTGGTGGGGTTCGTAATACCTCTCCATTTACGGCAATATACAGATTTAATTAGCATATTCTTTACAGCCTTTTTTAGGTTATTAACAAGAATGCAGAACACAACTGACACCACAATCCCTGTGTCTCCCCATGACCTCTGAGTCACATTACATGTCTGTCTCCAATGCCACAATGGAGTGGTCCGTTCAGTATACCAAAGAGCTTTGGCTAAGTTCCTCTGATCATGTAATAGGCAAAAGGATTCTCAGTACAGTGCAATGAAAATTACAGTGAACCAGGACATTTGAGAAGGAGATTCCAGTCCCGGTTCTGCTAATAATTATGAGCTATGTGACCTTGAGTTAACCGCTTTTGTGTTCATTTAGTTAACAGTGAATATGTTCTCAATTAATCTTCATAGGAGATTTAAGATATTAATAGTTCTGGTAATAATTCTAACAAGAGTTCATTTTTATTAAGCTACTACTATGTTCCAGGTACATGATTTCTAACCCTTACCATCTATCTATGAAGTTTTATAAACTGAACTTTGTGGATAGAACACTGAACTAAAATAGTTGAAAGGACTTGCTGAAGCCCACAATGGTTGGAAGATGTGACTTGAACTGCTATCTTTCTGATTGGGGGGAAAAAACGTGTAATATCCTTTTTGAGCCCTCTGAATGCTGAAAGAGGAGGTACTGACATCAAGGGCTCCTCTTCCACCAAGCTTTCCCCTTTTCCAACTGTCCATCCAGGCCGTACAAACATGCCTTCCTCAGGTCCTAAATACTGTTTGGAAACATACCATGTGCCAAGCCCTGTGCTAGACAAAAAGGCTTCAGCCATGATTGATTCAAGGTCCTTCTTGAATCTCCCAAACAAATTTGGGAGACAGAGTTCAGCAAGGTTCAACAAACTTCTCACAATACTCCCTAGAGTGTTTGATAACATCCCAAGGTATATTAAGGGGAGAGGGGATGCAGCACTCCCACCTTTTTTCATCGTAGGAACCTTTTCGGTGCAGCATCTCAAAAAATCAGTCCACCTTGGAACAGACTTGGGGAAATGCTGTAGTCATGGACCTGAAGGGGACTGGTGTCTTCCAAAGCATGCAGCCTCCAGCAAGCTCCTGCCTACCCCTGGATTTCTGGAGCATGGGCTGTCCAGAGATGGCCCTGGGCCCATGGACTGATTATACTGTCCAATGTTAGTAGATAACTGCATGTTTACAGCCGAACTGAAAGCTCACAGAAGTCAGACAAGGTGTGTGATTCATCCTCCCTAACCAACCCCAAGGCTGCACTTTTATTTATTCATTTCTTTTCCTCCTCTCTATCCCATTTTAACTCCTTGTTCCACACCACACTCCCACTCTGATGTTACAGTGAGTCCTTGTAAAATATGCTTGTGGTTTCCGGTATTTTAAGGTATTTAATTATTTCAATAGCACTGTGCATGTATTTTATTTTTTTGTTTCTTAGTTTTTAAGTTGAGCACTATTTTTTAACATCAGTGTTTTAAAATGTAGATTTTATTATCAGGTATGGTGAGGCCAAGAGATCGGGTTATGACTGCCACCAAAAAGAGTTTGTTATTTACAGTTCCCAAGAGGAGAGTGCACACCCCACCATGCAAGGTCATGTGGGGGAAGCGCCAAGGTCAGCCAGGAGGCAGAAGGAGGGAGGGAAAGTATGGACAAGAGGCTTTACTGTGGTTTTTGCAGGAAGAAATGGGGCAGGGTTGGGGGAAATGCGGAACAAGGTAAACAGGCTCAGGGCTGACTAGTTTGAATGATGTCAGCAAGCTCTGAGGCAAAGGGGCTGTCCTGAGTTGCATGGTACTTGGCTCTGGGATGACTAGGAGAGAGGAACACTGCCCTCCTGGAGAGCAGACAGAGAAGGTGGTTCAGAGACGGGCACTGAATTGGTCAGTTTTCATAGGAAAGGCATGCTACCTTTTGTGATCTCTAATTGGTTAGCAATGGAGGAGAAGTCTCCAGAGTCAGCAAGGCCCCAGACATCACAGCATCAAGGATACAGAAAAGAAAGTAAAGTTGATAGGGTCCAGCCCACATTGCCATGTATCCACTGAATCCTTGCTTCTAACTGAGCACAGTTCTCCAAGGCGGGCCTCCCTCACCATCTCCCAGGGGTACCTCCAACTCAGTTATCTGCAACTCTCCACCATCCCCAATGACACTCTAAGGAAAATCCTCATCTACATTTCCGTATGGTCTTGTGTAAGAATGGCAGTGGGATATGAATCTTAGAATGGAACTCTTGGGCTGCACTCCTACCAGTAGCACATGGGGGTTCCCATAAGCCCATATCCCACTAGTATTTGCCATTAGCTGGCTTAATTGTTCTAGTCCAACAGTTGCAAAGTTAGACTTTATTCTTATGTTAACTTTCATTCCTCTTATTTCTAATAAGTTTGATCCCATTTAGCTTCGTTCCCTGTAACTACTCAATACATGTTCGCCAAACCAATTCTACTTGAGCAATAAACTAATGGAAAATGCTAGATAGATTTTCTTTAATCATAGGCATAAAGGCTGCCTAGCTCTGGCTCCTCATGCCAAAATCAGTGACAAAAGACACTAATTATAACAGAATCAAATAAATCTTTGTTTTAGACTTTTATGAATGAGACCAGGGGCCAAGGCCAACCTCCTCATTTTGGACGGCTTGCCCCAAAGTGGCAGGCTAGGACCATGGGCTAGGGAAGGGGCACAAGGCAAACCCCTACTAGATCAAGTCAGGAGTTGGAGGCTGAAGCACTAGGAGTCAGAAGGGCAAAATCTGCATCACTTCCATGCTACTGCATTCTGTAGTGTGATGTCACTGAAATCTTTACACAAGAGGAGATATACTCTATTAAGTGTGAATTAATCAAAGCAGAAATCTATACAACAGGATAAGTGAGAATATTTAATGTCCACATTACAGAGCATGCACATAATGTGTATATAACTCTATATGTAAATATACATGAACATATAGATGTGCTCATCTGGTAAGCATTTACATTTATACAGATGTGCCTCATAGATGAGTGTTTCTCTAGAAAACTTTTCTCCCTCCAAATAAATTGCAAACTTAATATCTAAGTTGTACCCAGTATTGTCCCTAGTCTCAGATCTGCTTACATGGATGGATTTCTTTGGTCCCATCTTAGGCAATCAGTAGGATTAAAAAGAAAATGAAAATGTAACATATTAATAAACATACATAAATATGTAAAATATTTATTTTCCCACACATATTCTGTGACTGTATCTGATTTTATATAAACAAACACACCATAGGCCATCTAATAGTGATACCCGTATTTTTACAATAGTCAAGTGTTAGGTGTGAATACTAGAGGCTACTAAATCTGATGCTCAACATACTGGGAAACACAGAGGGGCCACCAGGGCCATTCCAGATACTTCTCTCTCAATTTTATTCTCTGTCATCAACAAGGAAGTCTTTAATGGAATGGCTAAAGGGAAAAATGACCACCACAGCCATGGGTCTTGGGTGGAAGTATCATGGCAAAGAGACACAGCCCACCGTGTGAGAAGTTATCCCTAACCTGCTCGTTTAAGGCATAAGCAAGCCTTAACTCACCACAGGCCCTTGGAAGAGGCATTTGCTTCTGAGTGCACAGTGCATTCTACTCCCTGACTTATGTAGATGAGACAAATGGTGCCCTGGGCACACTCATCCGCACATCGGTCTGAATTAGCTAATAAATCATAATGCAGTAGCTAATAAGAGCCATAAAGCCTTTTGAGTTTTACAAGGTGTTTATAATGGGCAACTCACTATGATTTATATGAAAAATATGAGTCAGCTCCTGAGACAAAGCTGATATGTGGACAGTGGCCTTGTGGTGTGACCTCTAACAGGCATCCAAATAAATCGCAAAATTTCCCTCTGGCCCAAAGCAGGCCACTGCCTCATACACATATCTTCAGGATTGCAGTTGGTAGGAGAACTGAGTGCTGGGCGCATACTGGATCTTCCATGGTGATCGGCCACAAGGAAGAAAGTGATTATCTCAATGCAGCCCCATGTAGTGAGGGATGATAGATATTGAGACTAGTAGTTTAGGACCACCCATATATTTGGACCCATGATGTAGAACAGAAGATACGTTAGGTATATTCCCTACCCTGCCAGTTGAGAAAGAAAGATGGATACACACAAATACTAGAAAAGATAATGTGGTTTATAAGGGAGTAAAGGGAAGCTCTGGGGCATGAGAATTAACTGAGGCCCCAATTTCAGGAGAGAGTTTCATAGAGGATGGGATCTGTATTGGGCCATGAAGGATGGGAACAGTTTATAAAGGGGAGAGGATGGGAGAGATATTCCTGAGAAGGACAATGACTGAGTAAAGATGCTGGGTCAGCAATAATGATAGCATGTCCATTTTGAAAGAAAGAAGGGAGAAGAAAGAAAAAAAAACTTGAGACATACTGACCTTGTGAACTGAAAAATACACTGAAGAATAGGGAATGAGGTCAGAAACTACAATGCAAAACTCAGAGCTGGCATCAAATAACCATTGGTGCCCAACACAAAAGGCTCTGTGCCATGAAGTTCACAAAATTCCTGCCAGGTAAGGACCAACCTAATGAAACAAGACCAAGAGGATGAAGTCAGTCCTTCCCCTTACTCCCTACCATTATAAAAACTGACAGGAGATGACTTATCCAGAGCAATTTTTTTTAAAAAAGGAAACCCATCTCCATCATTACCAGATGATTCTAGATTTGAGTCACAGCCTGGTCTCTGTGTACTTTGATGTCCTGGGAGATAATTTTATTCACTTTGTTTATTTTCTTTCTTTCTTCCCAGAGTTCTCAGGTCTGTCCCTTTGGTTTACATATAATGATGTCAAGACTGTTTCTTTTTTCACAGTATTTTTTTTAATTCAATTAATTAACATATGTTGTAGTATTTGTTTCAGAGGTACAGGTCTGTGACTCATCCGTCTTATATAACTCCCAAGGCTCATTGCATCACATGCCCTCCTTAATGTCCATCACCCAGTTACCCCAACCCTCCACCCTCTCCCCTCCGGCAACCCTAAGTTTGTTCCCTATGATTAAAAGTCTCTTATGGTTTATTCTTCCTCTCTGGTTTCATCTTGTTTTATTTTATCCTCTCTTTCCCTATGATCCTGTTTTATTTCTTAAATTCCACATATCAGTGATATCATAGGATAATTTTATTTCTCTGTTGACTTATTTCACTTAGCATAATACCCTCTAGTTCCATCCATGTCATTGTAAATGACAAGGTTTCATTTTTTTGATGGCTGAGTAACATTCCAGTGTGTGTGTGTGTGTGTGTGTGTGTGTGTGTGTATCACACACATGGACATCTGGGCTCTCTCCATAGTTTGGCTATTGTGAACATTGATGCTATAAACATTGGGGTGCAGTTGCCCCTTTGGATCACTACATTTGTATCTTTAGGGTAGATACCCAGTAGTGTGATTGCTGGGTCATATGGTAGCTCTATTTTCAACATTTTGAGGAATCTCCATACTGTCTTCCAGAGTGGCTGCATCAGCTTACATTCCCACCAACAGTGTAGGAGGGTTCTGCATCCTTGCCAACATTTGTTGTTTCCTGACTTGTTAATTTTAGCCATTCTGACCAGTGTGAGGTGGTATCTCATTATGGATTTTTTATTTCCCTGGTGCCAAGTGATGTTGAGCATTTTTTTCATGTGTCTGGTGGACATTTGGATGTCTTCTTTGGAGAAATGTCTGTTTATGTCTTCTGTCCATTTCATGACTGGATTATTTGTTCCTTGAATGTTGAATTTAATAAGATCTATGCAGATCTTGGATACCAGTCCTTTATCTTATATGTCATTTGTAAATGTCTTCTCCCATTCTGCCAGTTGTCTTTTGGTCGACTGTTTCCTTTGCTGTGAAAAAGCTTTTTATCTTGATTAAGTCCCTGTAGTTCATTTTTGCCTTTGCTTCCCTTGCCTTTCAAGATGTGTCTAGCAAGAATTTTCTGGGGCCAAGGTTGAAGGGGTTGCTGCCTATGTTTCCTCTAGGATTTTGATGGATTCCTGTCTCATATTTAGGTCTTTCATCCATGTTGAATCTATTTTTGTGGATGGGACGGTGTAAGGAAATGGTCCATTTTCATTCTTCTGCATGTGACTGTCCAATCTTCCCAACACTATTTGTTGAAGAAACTGTCTTTTTTCCACTGTATATTTTTTCCTGCTTTGTTAGAGATTAGTTGACCATAGAGTTGAGGGTCCCTTTCTGGGTTCTCTATTCTGTTCCATTGATCTATGTGCCTGTTTTTTGCCAGTACCATACTGTCTTGATGATGACAGGTTTGTAATAGACCTTGAAGTCTGGAATTATGATGCTATCAGTTTTGGTTTTCTTTTTCAATATTCCTTGAGAACTTTTCCCCTAAGGTCAGGAACATGGCAGGGATGTCCACTATTACCACTGCTGTTCAACATAGTACTAGAAATCCTTGCCTCAGCAATCAGACAACAAAAAGAAATAGGAGACTAGTTTTCTAATGGAATATTGTTCTTTTGATGTTCGGCTAATCAAAGCTGCAAGATTTCACCAAACTGCCCCAACTCAATGGAGACTTCACTGAGAAAGGCACATAGGATTATTCACATAAGGACCCCGGTACACCTGAGTATACCTACTCCTTTTGGCTGGGCTGTATTCTTTCCCTGCAGAGGCTACATGGGCAGCACAGGGTGAGGCAGGAGACATGCATCCTGCCCCATCTTTCCAGAGGTGTACATAGCTACAACCCTAACTCCTTATGATTCTTTCTTCTGGAGTCAATCTGAGATTAAAAAAAAAAATCAATCTAAAAATCCTTTGAAAAATTCTGTCCATCTGACTCTAATTGTCAGAATGTGGTTAACAAAAAGGGATGAGATTCTAAGGCATATAAATCACATTATTTAAAATAGTCAATCTCTATTATGCATATACTTTATCAGATACCCAGAAGAGGAAAAATCTGAAGGCTCCTCACCACTGTAGAAGAGATCAATGTAGAATAAGATAAAGACTTAACTCCATCTTCCCTAGAAAACACCTCCAGTGAAGGTGGAGGCTCTGTTTCACTAGCTTTTATGCCCTAAAGACTTCTGAGGAGCCATACGTACTTAGTAAATATATATGGGGGAAGGGGGTTGGAGAAAGAACTGAAAGTCTGAGGCTTGGGTGTAAGTGGGTAGAAACTTTGGTAAATGAATCAAGAAGAGGGTCATCCCAAAAGGATATACTTGACATCCCTTTTTGGTTGTTTGATGGCATGAGGAGAAAGAGAGATAACTCTTTGCATCAACACCCTCACATATTTGGCAAATATCCTAAGTCACCCAGTGCCGGTTCTCCTCCTTGCAGTAAGTAAACAGCCCAGTAGGGCTGAGAATTCCTGGTCCTTCACTCTCACAATTAGAGTAGGAGGTACAGGTAAGAGGACAAGTTCTATATACCTGAACCAAGTACACCAGCATGTGTGTCCTGAGAAAAAACCCAAACCGTCTTATTTTTGTATCTTAGTAATACCTATCTTGGGTTTGGGAGCTTTAATTTTCAACCTGGCCTGAAAATACTTCCCCTTTTGAAGCTTTATCTCTGTCTCTTTCCATCTGATCCTCTGAGTGATAATGTTATCCCTGACTGGCAAAGCTAAAAAGCATCCCATTTTCTGAAAAAGAGGATCCTGAGCTGCTACTTTTGCCCTCAATACTCCGAATTCTCCTTTTTAAGAGACTCCAGAAGAATTCCTCCTAATCTTGAAAGTCATATGATAAGATCATAAATAAATGGCAACCTCCCAGTAAAGACTGAGAAACCATGACCTTGGAAAGTCTACTTCCTTCCTTGTAGTATGATCATGACCCTGATTGAGGACAGATATGTCTCAATGCTTTTTAAAAATATGAATATTTTTCCTTCCCATTGGTCATGGATCGCATAAATTGCCATTAGTCATGACAGAGACTGATAACCTGCCCTACAAGAGAGAGACAACAGAAAGGCTGAATACATTGTCATTTTCCTGTAAGTTGAAAATCTCCAGCTCTCTGTAGTGCATCTCAAAATTTCACCCTGCCAGAAAAGCTTATTTTAAACAAAAGTGAAGTGAAATACAAGTTTCCTCTTAAAACACTTCTGGTCATCATGAGTTCTGAGTATGAGGATAGTGGCCTGGCGCAGAAGCTCAAGCATGGAATAGACAACCGGAACAGAACAGAACAACCAGAACATACTTATCTCCTCCTCATGCTTCCTCTCTAGCCTTGCCATCCTTCTCTAGCCCATGGTTTGTCCTCTTCCACAGTTTACAAAAGCAAACACTGCTGGTGTGAAGATGTGAGCTGCAGCATGTCAGACACACAGGAACAATGGCGATTCCAAGGCCAAATCCCTTCCTCCAGTAAGTGTGGAGGAAGTCTCAGTGATGTGGATCACAAAAGAAAGTGGACTGTGGTTCTAAACTAGGTCAAGTCAACACAGTCCTCATCAGGTAGATTTGGAACCATCTGGAAGCTAAACACATAACCTGCTTTTCTTTCTACTTCTGGGTATAGGTAGATCATACCCTTTTTTGCACAATAGATCATAAAAGCTGCACTGACTGTCCCTTGAAAAAACAGTGGCCCACTCTGGGAGGTGTGGGCTGGTCTGAGTTCCACAGTGGAACCTCTGGGAGAGCTACCGCTGCCATTCTGTGCCCATGGTGGGAACTCTACAGACAGCAACAGGATTACTCAGGTGTTCCTTTCCTGAACCATGTCTTCATATCACCAGTCCAAAAATTATCAGAACAGCCAAGTTGTACCTTAAGCAACAGCAAAGTGCTGGGCCAAGAGGAGATGTGAGAGCTGATCCCCCATTTTCATTCCTCTCTATAATATCCAGTGAGTCCTATAAGCACTCTATCTCAGTATTCCATGTGTGTAAGACAAAGTACCCCTCTTATTCCTTATACCAGTATTGTGAGGATCAAATGAGATCATAGGTGTGCAAGTGCTTTCAAAATTAATATCTCTCCATCTTCACATTCAGAACTTTGAAATGAGAACAAATAAAAAAACATCAAGACAGAAAAAGGAAAATAAGAGAAAAAGAGGGAGGGAGAGACAAAATCGTATTGTTCCTTTACTTTATATCATGCCCTGGGATAAGTGATTTATATTCACCATTTCCTTTAACCCAACAACCCATGTTTTATAAACCTCAATTTAAAGATGAGGTAACTGAGGCACTCATTTACCCAAAGTCACATAACAAGTAGAGAGCTGGGATTCAAATCCAGGTCACTGAACCCCAAAACCTGGGTTCTACAGCATGTCACCAAGGTATTCCCCTAAAATCCCAGAGGCGGACATCTTCAGGCACCATGGACCTCACACAGACTGAGACATCAGCATGGGCATCTGTGCACGTGGCTGCATCACAAAGCCACAGGGAGACCCTCAAAGATGCTCTAAGTTTCTTCATCCATTTGATAGATGAGGAATCTGAGTGCTGGAAGGAGAGACCTCCCCAAGAGCACCCAGAGGGCTGGCTGAGTTCCAGCTCTCCCAGTGCAGTGGAGATTGGTTGCTGTTCAGCAAAGACATTTCATGTTCTTTCTGGAACTCAGCTAAACAGCTGTATTAGTTCGTGAGGGCTGCCATAACAAACATGACACCGGGTGGTTTAAACAACAGAAGCATTTTTTTCTCAGTTCTTGAGGCTGAAAGTCCGTGATCAAGGTGACAGTGGCTTCTCTCTTTGTCTGGTAAACAGCTGCACTCTGGACATGGTTGTCCCTCTGTGTCTTCCTGTGGATCCTAATTTCCTCCTCTTATAAGGACCAAAGTCAGACTGGATTAGTGCCCACCCTGATAGTCTCATCTTCATTCTATTACCTCTGTAGAGACCCTATTTCCAAATAAGGCTAATCTGAGGTACTGCGAGCTAGGGCTTTCACATATGAATTAGGGTGGGTGTGTGTGTGGGGGGCAATTCAGCTCCTAACAGCTGCATTTCCCAGACTCCTGCCATTTTGAATGTTCATGTAACTGGGCTCTGGCCGGTGGAATGGGGGTCTTAATGATGCATGTTACCTCAGAAGCAGGGCCGTAAATCATTCAGACAATTCCCCATACTCTTGCTCTTGCTCCATGCATTGGCTTCCATCCTGTGAAGAACTTCAAGACCCAAGAAAAATGTAGAGCCATTGGATAAAGGGAGCCTAGGTCCATGACTGCCTGGGGATGCCTCACTCTTTACCCAGACACTTTCACTGCACTGGGAATGACTCAACCGCCAAGATTCAGGGGCTGTTTGTTACAGCAGTTAGCCTCCTCTGACTAATACACCCAGTCCCCCAACCAGTATCCGTCCCAGTACACATCAAGGGTCAGTGACTATTACCCAAACTGAGAAGTAAAATAACAGATTAACACCAGGCCTGAGGTCAATGAGCAACCCAGGTGGGCTGCAGAAAAAATGAGGGGGAGAGCACTGCCCTTTCCTCGGGTACCAGGCATCTTAGTGAGCACAGCTCCCTAGAACATCCTCTTAAAGACTCTCAAGGGGTCTCCTGGCCCCTCCCCCCTGCAAGGCTAATAAATGAGAGGGGGAGGTAGGGTGCACATGACAATGATCCCTTTCTTATTTAAACAGACCATTTTTCTCCCCAATAAATGCTTTTTTTTTTGTCAGCTCAAATAGTCCCCTTTGATAGAAACCTGAAAATAATTAGCCTTAATAGCTCTGCTGTGAATAATGCTGCACAAGAAGGAGGTAGATGTTAATAGGAACCTTCCACTCCAAAACTAAGTCACCCTCTCGGCCTCCCTCCCCAAAAAAAGAAATGTAACAAGAAAAAGATTATAGGTTTAGCACTACTTGGGAAGAAATGTATATTTGAAATAAATGCATGAAATCCTTTAAAAACAGCGCACGCTGAAAACTTCATATTTAGTTTGATTTGCTTTCCAAATCACACAGGCTGCACAGTTGCATACAATCTTTAAACAAGTACAACCCCTGAGAAGTGTGGATAGATTTAAGAGAAATAAAAGCTAGATCAGCCAGCTTGTAATCTTCTTTTCTCTCTTTTCCTCCCCAAAGCTGCATTAAATTGCCTATTGAGAACAATAACATATTTGTGCTTTTATAGGTAGATGATTGGTATTACACAAAGATTTGGCTAACAGTCTAAAGGCACATTCACACTGATCAGGGATTGCATGCTGCTAATAATTTTTGGGATGCTCCAGGGAACCCATAATTCCCTAGGACTACAACTAAGCAGGTCAATGCATGCTTGGTGGGAGCTCCCAGAGATTCTAAGCCTCTCTTCCAGAACCATACCAACCAATAAGACTTGGGGGAGCCCATTCCCAAAGAAAGCCTTGGAATTGTTAAGTATCCCTTTGACCTACATTCTTCCTCTGGTTAGGGTAGGTGGGATGGCTCACCCAGCCTGGACAGCCAACTGGAAAATGGCAGCCAGGCATTTTTAGGCAGAGCCTAAGCCTTGCCATATACAGACACCCTGTGATCCAATTAAACCATCCCTGGAAAATTATCCGAAGGAAATAATTGAAAAGAAACACGCTCTTAAGACACACTGACACACACCCACACCCACCGAACCACACACAAGCAACAGTATTTTATACCTAAGGTTAAAATCTAGAAATAGTAGGGAAATGGTTTGGTAACAGATGGTACTTTACATCAATTTGATGAAGAATTGTACAGTGCATAAAAAGAACAAATTTGAGGACTATGAAGTAGCACAATACAATAAAAATATTAGGTAAATGCACAGAGCATTAAGCACACATATCATACCAACAGAAAGGGGTAAGGTTTAGAAGGGAACAGAGCAAAATGAAAAGTCACAGAGTTAGCGTGTAGGGAATACAGTTGAAAGATTTTCTTTGTTAATTTCCCTTAATGGGATCATAACATTGTTTTTAGAAAACATATAAAAATAAAATTAAATGGTCCGTGGGCCTTTTAATCTTTGATTACCACACACATGTCTGAGCCCCAAGATTCAAAAGCCAAGCTTAAATATAACTTATAATT
>ML102057.1:0-13152 GCA_003697995.1 Taxidea taxus jeffersonii | reverse complement strand
TCCAAAAAGCCTAAAGAAGTTGATATCATGACACTGAAAACTAAAAAGTTGTGTCCTAGTTAAGAGCCCTGGTTCAAGTGGCCAGGGAAGGACCAGAAGGCGGGATATATGGATGGATAGCCTACCTATTCGTCAGGTTCCTGCAGCAACACTACTCAAAATCCTAATGGCTTACAATAATAATTTATCTCTTGTACAGTGGTCTGTGATTGGCTGGGGTAGATCTGCTTCAGGCTACATGTCAGCTTCAGGGCTGTTCAATGTGTATTTTGTGTTCTTTTCACAGCAAATGGCAGACACACAGGAGGAGTGAATGGAAACCCATAGTACCTTGTAAGGCTGTGGCCCAGAATTGGCAAGCTGTCACTTGTAGTCACATCTCATTGGCCAAAGCATCAATGGCCAAGGCCAAAGTCAATGGGATGGGGAAGTAAAAGAAACACACCACTTTAGATAAACAGTGAAATCTACCACACTTGCCCCAGCTGTGGAGTTCCAGAGGCTGTGTGAACTATCCTAAGGATCGAATTCCCTAAAGAGTGCCACTTACTTCCATGATTCTCTGGACATGTGGACAAAAGTGAGCATGGTGGAGGGAGGCCAGAAAGAGGAAGAGTGTGGAGCTGGGCCACTGGGAAGCAGTGAAAGCCAGTGACTCCAACAGAGACACAGCAATCTCTCCTGGAGCATTGGGCCTAACGGAGAATGACACCTGCTCTGTGCTCAGCACCTGGTCAGGCCCTGCGACTTCCAGGAGAGGCTCTGAGAAGCTGCCTTCAGCACCAACAGTTCTGTTTCACTCTTCTTCTTCCTACTGTGAATTTCAATTCTCCATCCATAGGCCTTTGCTGGGAGCAGGAGGTACAACTTTCTGGTCTGTCTCTGATTTCAGGCATTTGCCATTCAAAAGCAAGGCAATGAAGACACCAAAAATATCCCCAAAGAACAGTACTCTGAAAGTATTTACTCAAGACACAACACACCATGCTGCTAAAAATGGAGAAACATAAAATCCTTCCCCCCACCTCCAAGGAAAGTGGCAAGCTGTGAAATCAGGAAGAAGAATGAAAAACAAACAGACTGCAAATTGTTGGCTTCTGGAGTTGTTTCCAAACACATTGCCCAAGCATCATCCAAAAAATAAATTAATTTAAAAATTCTCCTCCCTTCACTATAAAGTAACTGAAAATAGAATCTGAATATGTCTGTAGACAAAAAACATCTGTATGAAAACAGAAAAGAACCACAAAACACTAACATATTCAGGTAATTAGAAATATCCAGAAAATAAACTGACATTTTCAGTTTTCTTCTGAATGTTTGGCATGGTAGACCTTACAACATAGATTAACTTATCACCTCTTTAATTGCATGTGTATGTGGTTTACAATATCTACTTAATGGCATACCTATATAAAAATATTTTATACTTATATAAAATATATATTCCTGATATATATATAATATATGTATATATGTGTAAAATATATATTCCTATATATTTTATATTTATATAAATATACTACTAACATTTTATTAGGAATATATATTTTATATTTATATAAATATATATAAATTTTATATTTATATTTTATTTATATTATATTTATATATATATAAATAAATTTTATATTTATATAAAATATATATTCCTAATAAAATGTTAGTAATTGCAATCAATTTAGAGGTAGTTTCTGATAACCTGCTACATGTTTGCCACTGAGCTAGACTGGCATAACAGAAGGTACAAAAGTTATACACACTGTGCTTCAGAATAAGGTAGCATGTACAGAAGAACTGGACGAGGCTTAAAACAATTAAGTAAACCAAGCATGCCACTAAGCAGTGCTCCTTTATGGTATAGACAAAAAAATACAATAGCAACTCTTAACAGGAAAATCTCATTTAAACTACACACAGATTTGGGGAGCATCTCAATATGTTTGCTGAGAAAAGCTAGTTTTTATTTCCCACAAGCTCTCCTATGAGCAGGTGGATTCTGGTAGAAGGACACAGGCAGCATTGTGCACAGTGACACGGAACATGAGCTCAGATCCCACGCTCGCCTTCCCCAGCAATACTACCAGATGGAGAAGCCCAGCGATCAGGGTGGCCGTAGGTTTTGCCATAAGTAATCCCAGGGTAAATCCTTTGGAAAAACAAATAGGCAACCCCGAATCTCTCTTTCTGCCAACGCACAGGTTCAAGTTATTATTTTTTTTTTTTTAAGGCAGAAGTCCCTTTCCTGCTTTTCCAGAGGACCATATTGAAGCAATTAAAAAAAAAAAAATGGACCACCTTTCACAATGGATCTTCCAAAATGCTCTGTTGTTCCCAGTTCACTCTTTTGACGAGTACTGACTGAGCCTGTGCTGTAAACTGGGCCCTGGGGATGGGGGTCGGGTGCAATAAACACAGGCCAGGTCCTACCCTCATTGAGCTGACATCCCAGTACAGGAGCAGCTGCTTCATCCTGACAAAAAGCTGGCTTCCCGATGCATCCATTCCCTATCTTTATCCTAAGTGGCCGTGTGTGTGCTTGTGTGTATGTGTGTGTGAATCCAAAAACATGCACAGGTGAAGGAAACTAAAGGAAACCAGAGAGTTGGGTCCTGATGCCAATGTCAGGTGCAGGGTTGTGTAGTGTCGCCATGGAAGGAGGTGATCTTCAGACTCCATAATTTCCAACTTTCAGTTTAAGGTCAGGAATAAAAAAGACTTCCAGAAGGTACACGCACTCAAAAGTTTATTCCTTTAACACATCGCATCTTCCTCTCCCCCTCCTTGCCTCTTCCTCCTCTCCCCTTCCTTCCTTTTCTCTCTCTGTCACACACACACCAAGAGAAAAAAAAAAAAAAACCGCAAAGACACACACACAGACACAAATATACAAACTATACAAAACTACACAAATACACCAACTACACATGATAGGAAACGCAGGCATGCCCACATAAAGGCACACATCACATATTTTCAAGGACACACTGATGCTCACAAACATGCCTAATGCCTTCTCTTACCTATAACAGAATGGCCACAATTATAAGCAAAAGTACACATGTCAAAACACTTTCTAACACAGGCTGTGATTCTCAGTCCAGCTGTCCCTGTAGCTGCTCTCCCCACGGCTTCTATAAGGTTCTGAAGATTACACAGTTGGTAGCCAACTTCACATACATGCCTGTAAACAAGAGGGCTCAGCTTTAAATAATTATGTCAAAGAAATGACAACTATGCTCTTTGCCAGAACAGGGATGAATAATTACAAAGCCAGGACATAATTAAGCAATTCTGACTGTCGGATTCTTGAGCTGTCTGATGCTTAGCGCTGGCATGCCCTCCATGTATACCCTCCTGGACAGGCCTCGCGCCCCTTTGATTTATGTTTCCTGATGTGGCAAGGGGGATCATGGTCTGGTCGTCACAGAGGTCTTTCTCTGGGGGCCTCCCTGCCTTCTCTGCATCCAGCTTTGTGCTCTTGGCATTGACAATAGCATGATCCCATGGCCAACATTTGCAAAAGTAACAGCATTTCTTTAAGATTCCAGGAAACGAGCAAAGCCTAGTTGTTGCAGATTCATTAACTAACAAGATAAACACAGCAGTCTAGAAGAGTCCATTGTAGGATTACCTATCACTTCCCTAATGAATGATGGCATCTTCCTAAAGGACAATCAGGGCTCAGACAGAAAGCAGCTTCCAACAACAAAAGCCAAGAGGCAGCACCGAAGGGGAAAGGTGTCATCACGAGAGTAGGCTAGAGCGAACTTGCACTCAGGCACCCGGGCCTGCCAGGTACGAAATCAAACCTTTGTGACACAGGGGGTTTATTAGTTCCTGGATGATTTTGCATTTGCGTCAGCCCAGAACACCCAGACTGCCTGTTCCCTACCCCCAAGGCAAGGGCTGTGATTGGAGAGGTATTTTCCATTCTCCCAAATACTTTATGTCAGGAATAAAATGAAAACAGCTCCCCAAATCACGGCCCCCCCGATCATCCATCAGAGCATTCCGCTGAGTAAGCACAACAGGCCCCTGCTGCCTGAGAAAGGACAGGAGCCAACTTGAGATTCCGATTCTGGGATGAAAAATAGGTCCTCACCAAGTGTGCTCAGCACAGTGTCGGCAATTCACGGGGAGGAAATTGCTCTCCACTTAGAAGCCGACTCGGGTGTACACAGACCTCCCAGAACATACATATGTATACACACACAGAGATAGCATATATACACACCTGCACAGGAACAAACAGGCGTCTGCACACACTGTGAACAGGCGAGAACCAGTCTTTTTAACACCCATTTACTAATTCAGCAAGAAGCTCATCTGGCCTCATTCTATTTGTAAGAGAAGTACCAATGCGTATCTCTGAAAACAGGCGTGGGGGAGTTGCCTGGCACTGGAGAGAAGCATACAATGGGATGGAAAAGCAGGAGCACAGAGAGGTAAGTCCTATACGTTTGAACCATCAGGACCTAGATATAGCCCTTCACCAGAAGCCCGGGCCCCTGGGTTCTGATCCCAGCTCTGTGTCCGCCGGACCAGACCATGGGGGCCTCCGGGAACAACATCCTCACCTGGTTCCCTCCCCCCATCAAACGACGGCACAGACCAGGTGATTTCCAAAGTCCTTTCCAGTTAGGAAATCATGGGACTCTCCAGAAAGATAACCACTGAAGATCTCCATGCTTTGGGCAGAGTATTTCCGTCTCTCCTCAACGAATTAATGGATATTTTTAAGCTTAACACCATTAGTAAAGATGTGGGAGTCAATCACACAAATATAAGCTAATTCTATAACTGATTAGAAACTGATTTGGAGCTTTGAAAAGCATTTCTGCTGATGCTGCTCATGACTCCGGGAGCCGGCTACTATGGGCTTTAAGGAGGTATTCCCACTTGCTTTCAAAGGCTGGGTGGGATTTCAGTCCCCGCTGCCATTTTGACCCCAAGAGAGCAGTTTAGCTTTTACCTGTTGTTTTTTGTTGTTGTTGTTGTTGTTGTTGTTTTGTTTCCTTTAGGCCTTCTTAGGAGGTTTTTATTTGGAACAGAGAAATCCACCGGGAAAATGTGTGGCTCACTTGGAAAAGAGCCGAGTCGAAGGAAGTGGCTTCTGTGGTCAGACACACCGGTCAAGCTCCAGTTCCGGCTCTTACTAGCCAGGGCTGCCCAGTTAACATCTCTAGGCCTCAGTTATCCCACCTGCAGAGTCAGCCAGTGCTCCCTTCCTCCTACAATTTAGGGGTGGGTGAGGACTCACAGATCTGAATACAGAGAGCCTTAGGGCAGCGATGAGCACACATGGTGGGTATGGGTGCCCCCTCAGAGTTCCTGGGACAATGCAGCTCTTCCCCCGTCAGAAACAGGGTGAGCAGGAGAAATTCTGATCTGTCCTGTAAAGTGTATGCATACATGCAGGTGGAAAATGTTGAACAGGAAAGGAACCCAAGATATTATAAACAGCTCATTTGTTGTCCTTTGTTTGGTGATGTTGGCTGCCTCTGGAATCTTTTAACAAAAAAAAAAAAAAAAAAAAAAAAAGGAGGCCAAGAAATAAATTATTTCATTTGGACAAAATTACAAAAGCTGGAATAACTAAAGGCAGTCATAAGCAATACATCAAATCAGGGCCTCGATAAGGAAAACTGTTAACACTTTAATAGCTATGAAACGAATCACCCAATTAATTTCCCACATGCTGAAACAGGTAACAATACATTTATCTGCCAGTATTATACCCTCCATATCATATATTTCCACAACTGTTAGCAATTTTATTCAGCATAACGGGAAATAAGTTGCACCTCATGGATTCAGGGAAAGAAAGTGGCCTGAGGTCTGCCGCCAGCTGAGCGAATTGATGGAAGAGGTCTCATTTTTTTTCTGCTTTGGTTCTATTTGTTTTTTTTTTTTTTTTTCTCTTTCCCTCTTAATCATTTCCAATGCATGTGCAAGGTGCTCTAAGTCAGTAAGCGAGGACAAACTAGACCTCCAGGATTTCCAGGCCAGTGTTTACAACAGACAAGCCAGGGTTCCACAGGAGGTGACAAGGTAGCACTACAGGGCCCTGGGGCAGGGATGGACCTTGAAAGGGATCATCAAGGGTCATCTGGTCCATTCCTCAGCCTTGGGCTTCAGGGAAGGACCCCAACTCCTCCCAAACAGATCATTTTTTATATCCTTAAAAATCCCCTGGAATCTGAATCCAAGACTCAAAGCCACATCTCCCCCACCTCATCAATGCTGTCATTAACATGATACCACGTTCACTCCCATGGCCTCGATGCAGGCTCAGCCGATAAAGAAAAGGTAAGTAAGACTATTCCCATGAACTCTGGAGGGCTCACATAGGGAGAATACATTATCCCCAGGTCACATTGTCAGAAAAAAATGGCCTTTCCCAATAACAATATCTCTGAGACCTACTGAGCCCTCATACCTTTGAATAGAAGAAAATCACTCTCCCCTGCCTCCACTATGACCCCAAGAAAGGTGAGCTTCCTCTGGGTCATTAAAGGAATCCTACACACCTGAGGGAAAGTAAATGTCCCAAGCTTTCTTCCTTCTCAGCAACAGACCTGCAGAGGCCCCTCCTTTGTAAATGAAACATTTTCAAGGAGGAGACCAGAAATCTGCTCCCCAGAACATGACCACTGGGCTGTGTGTGATGCGGCTTTATGGGTGAAAGAGCCACCTGGGTGAAATCACTTACAAATAAAGTCCCCTCAGATGGGTCCCAGGAAGATCCAATTTATTCCCAGTCCTACTTCTTGCTAGGCTAACAGTGTATTCATGGATAAAACCCTGGTTGGAGATCTCTGCTGCGTTCCAAACAGAGAAGAACATCCTCTGTGCTCAACGAATAACCAGTGAGGCAAGACATAGACCAGAAAGTAAGCAACTTACCTTGGGCTTCACCACCTTCATGAATGACCCTCTGAGCAAAGCTTCCTCTCGTTCTTGCCTGGTTACTTTCTGGGCATCCAGAAACTTCAAATTGGGCAGCTTGTGCAGAACAAAGCATCTGAAAGAAGACAGTCAGAGACAACTCAGGAGGATAGATGGTGGCCTCAAAGACCCATGCAATTTGTCTCATGCTCAGGGATCTACATCATTAGGTCTTCAGAAGTTTAGATCTTGGTGATGCTTTTCTTTTCTTTCACAAAGAATGAATAATCACTCTTTGCAGAAATCCAAATAATTATATTTTACACACACAACTGATTCTTAACAATGTGCACTAATGATTGCTCTTAATTCAAATACACACACACACACACACACACACACACACGAGCCAGAAAGATCCTGTCAACGTATTTACTCTCACCCTTCCATTCTAGAAATGGATAGAAAGTTCTCAGGGAAACTAACCTAAAGCCCAATTGTACCATTAAGTCACAGCCATTCCTATGAGTCATCTGTGTAACTCTCATTTCTGAGATAAAAGCAGATCTTTGGGATGCCTGGCTGGCTCAGTCAGTACAGCATGTGACTCCTGATTTTGGGGTTGTAAGTTCAAGCCCCACAATGGGTGTAGAGATTACTTGAAAATAAAAGCCTTAAAACAAAACAAAACAAATCTTCAATTTGAAACTAAGACAAGAGACATTGACTGGCCATTCAGGATAATAAACTAGAGGTTGTAATAACATAATGACATTGGGATAGAAGTAAGGAGCACACATACTGAAAAATGCTTCCTTGAAGAATTGAACAGGGGTCCTGAGGATTTTCTCATCATCCCTGAGTTACTTCCACACTGGCACTATAAAGATTTTTACCAAGGTGAAACAAGAAGAATCAGTTTAGAGGGGATACTAATTTAATAGTCCAACAAATACTAATATAGATTCCTCCAGAAAGAGTCTTTGGTGTCCTTCATGGCCTCCAAGGATATGTTAACAGCTACTTATGTGATGAACAGTCCTCAAGCAGGTATATTTAGAATTAATGAGAAGATCCACATGTCTGTGGGACAGGTGTATAAACATATAAATAAATACATAAAATACACCTGTCTATACTTCTTCCTCGGGGACAGTTATCAACCCAGATGCTTTCCATCGAGCCCCCATACTCGATCACTATTGTTTAGACCCTGTCCTACTTAGAAAGAAGCAGTGGGTATCCAATGTCAAGACCAATAGATTCTCTCCATAGGAATCTGTCATATCCTTCCTGTATTTAGCCTCTTCACCCTTCACCCATCTTTCAAATCCCAATCCACATGAACTTTTCTTCTGCATCTCCAGACCACATTGTTTTCTTCCTTCTCTGTACTCCCAGGATACACTGTGAGCACGATACTACCTAACATCTGGTTGTTTTTTAATCATCTTATTCATGTTCAGTTGATGTCATCATCTATAAGCTTCTTAAAGGCAGGGATATTTTTTTCTCACCCTCACATTATCTCAAAAACTAACTACAATGGACTCAATAAAATACCCGTTTATTTCAGTTGTATGAGTACTCCTTGAGCACCTACTATGTGCCAGGTCCTAGGTTTACAGAGGTGATTATAACATGATTTCTGCTCTTAAAGGGGTTCTCAGTATAATGCGGAAGATAGATTCACATGGAGAAATTAGAAATCCACACAGCTAAGTGTTGAGATTGAGGTTATGCCCAAAGAAATCCTGGGAAGCACAGAGAAAGGGACCTAACGTTACTCATTACATGACTGAAAACTAGGGAATGGAGGAGAAAGAGGAGAAACAAGAAATCTCAAGTGATCTTCAAAGAACCAAACCCCAAAGCAATCCTAAGCACTGAGCTTTTTCTTAGTGCAGATGTAACCTGGAGTAAATAACATGTCTCCTTCCTCACTGGAGCCTTGGGTTCCCAAGGCCAACTCCCACCTTCATAAGATGAACTCATATCACCAGGTGGCCTCCATACACTTTCCCAAGATTTGGCTGATTATTGAAATGCCAGAGAAAATAGCATAGAGATTTCTAATTGAAATACTCCTTAAAGTGAAGATATTCTGAGTTCTTTTGAGGTGTACTTTCCTTCCCCCAGAAGTGGCCACTCCATCATCTGAGGTCCTGGAAATTTGACAATCCACTTCTGGCTTCCTCCCTGGTCTCCATCTATGATCTTCTTTCCAACTTCTCCTTGAGCCTCTCCCTTCCCTCTCCAAATGCCCTCTCACCTTATCCAAAATCAGAAAGTTTCCACGAAGCCTCAAATGAACTTCCATCCTCCAGTGGAACTCCCACTGGCCTCAGTCAGTGTCAGAGAAAACTTCCATCTTCTGCGTTATAGCAGCAAAGTCTTGATGACAACAGATTCTTTCAAATAAAGACATGTACAGATGGAAACAATATGTCAGGAGTGACGCTCAGAGGAGTAAAGACACCCACTAAGTGTAGGGTGGGAAAAGATGAATATTCAGGTGAAGAAAACATCAGTATTAGAAAATCAGCCAATGTTTAATGATGGAATGAAAGATGTCTTCACGGGGCTGGCAGGAACCATGATGACAACAGACAGCACGTTGTCATTTTGCCCCACTTTGGATCACAGCCCTGAAATCAAAGGAGAGAGAGAGAGGTGCTGGCTTTTAAGCTAGTTAAAAATTTTAGATGACAAAGAGCTGCTGTTTTCAGAGCACTCATCTTATACAATCGAAGAAACAGCCCATGAAATAGGCTGCCAGTCATCCCTGAAACTAGGACTGACTTGACTCCGAGCCCGACGGCCAGCCTGGGGTTTCTACGTGGTGGGTGCTTGGAGAGGTTTGAGGGACACTAGGAAGGCTTGCCCCCAAATAATTTGGCCTGAGACTCAGCTCTGGGGTGTAAAGTTCCTCCCTTAGAGATGGCTTCATACATTCACTCATACAACCAATAATTAGCGAGCTACAACCACCTGTCACAACCTCTGCCAGGTGCAGAGAAGAAGGTGAGGCATGAAACAGACAAGGTCCCTGCTCTCAAGGAGCTTGTATCCCAGCACAGTCATTCTCAAACTTAAGAGGGCATCAGCATCCCCTGGATGACTTGTTGAAACACAGATCACAGGACCCCCACCCCCAGAGTTTCTGGTCCCCTACGTCCGGAGTAGGTCCTGGAGTATTCGTTTCCAGTAAGTTCTCAGGGTAGATGATGCCAGCGATCCTGCTGCAAAACACTGTCCAAGTGAAAATAACATCTTGACGAATAATAGCTTTGGAATTATGAGGTTGGTGATGTGGTGAAGACTCTCCCTCCCAGTTCTGCTCACAGTCTACCCTATCCCAGCCTCTGTGGTACACAGCGCCCCAAAGGCAGCCACGGCCACCAGATCTCCGAACATTACTGCCAAGTGATAAGTCAGTGGGCTTTCTGCCCGCCTGTCCCACCCCGGTCTTGGGAGATCTATTTCCCTTTGTTCTAGGTCATGTCAGGGTGTCAAAAGCTGCAGCTTCAATCCCGAGTATAATACCAGTTTGCCACAAAAATACAACTGAGGATTCCTGAAGCCATAGAATGAAGGCTTTTACAATATCAATTCAACCCTTGTAAATTTAATCCAGGGTTATTTGTTGCACCAAAATCTCTTCACCGTGATGTATTACTTAGTTACTGGGGTTATCACAGCCGTATCCTAAAGTTGCATAGTACATAAAACATTTCAGTTAACAATGCGGGAAGGTTAACTCCCCCAGATAACCTGCAATCACAAGGGCTAGTCCTGATGACATGCCTCTGTCAGCTTCCACGAGCTATTGATGGTTCAATCAGTTTGTTTTGAAGGTAAAGTACAACAAAAGGGCAGTAAACTTATTCAGACTGTCAACAGGGGCTATCGGGAATGGGGCTTGCAGGTAAGTAATTCTGGGTGTTTTAAGGCTATTATCAAACAGCAATGGTTGAAGGAAGAGACAGCTACTAATAACACAGAAGGCAGCCATCATAAACCACTTTATGGCAGAAACCCCCATCTATAAATCCTGTGACACCCGGAGACAGCTTCAGATTTATAAAACTGCTTGTTAAGCCAGGGCACTGCTTAATGAAAAGAGATCGGTCTAAGTTCTGAGTCTCATGTTCCCAGCTCCAGAGGGCAACTCCAATTTTCCTGACCTTCCCAAGGTGGCTGGGCTGGGGGCGGGAAGTCAGGGGCACTCTCTGCTGTGATGTGGAAGGTGAAGTTATCAAGAAGAAATCAGGGATCCCAGGAAGGTGTGTAAAGACCCATTTGTTTCTGTCTGAAAGCCCATTCTCAAGAAGTGAGAACCACACACAGACCTTTTCAGGTTCTCTCTCTTTTCATAGTCAATGCTCTGTTTTCTTACAGGACTCCTCTAAGGAGATGCCTAGAACTGGCAGGGGGAGGAAAGGAAGAGCAGAAAGCCTTCTTTGTTTGTTTTTTGCTCCCAAATCAATTTTCTCTGTCCAAATCCCAGAGCTCTGGCATTTTTCATCTAGACTTCAAAGAGAGAGGAGGATGCTCTTTGCTCTTGCTCAAACTGCTACCCCAGGGGTGGCTGGCTGTTCCCCAGTAACACCACACAAGACCACTCTCCATTGCCTGCTCCATGTTTCTTTCTCTGAGGAGACTCCAACTCAAAGAAATACCAGGTTTCTAGATCTTAAGGGAATCAGAATGCAAGGTCACCTAGAGTTTCTTCCTACCTCTTTCCATTTCTGGCAATACAGAATGCCCATCCTTCCCATGATCTCTTGCTGCCTTACTGCTCCCATTCATGGGGGTGGTAGGGAGACACAGTGCGAGCTACCAATGCTCTACCAGAAGCCCCTGAAGTCAGCAATGGGTGACCCAGGAACTGTTCTCAGTCTTTCACAAAGCCTAACGGAATAGAGTGAGCAGGCCAACAAAACAGCAAGCTTCTCTGCTTTTGCCTAGATGACATCAGTCCCGTTTGGTAGCACTGGTTACCTCATGCTAATCAAAAGCATTTGTCAATGGCTAAATGTGTCTGACTAATTTTAAAAAGTTAGCAATGGCTTACATGTTGCTTGTTAAAGAAACCAAAGCTTATCAAAGAGACGAAAGGGGCAGAAAATCAAACAGAGGAGAGGTCTTCATAGCAAAAAGCTTTTTGGGGGGACTAACGGGGCAGAGGAAAGGGTCCAGACTGGGGGCTTATTTTGCTGTGTGATCTTGGTTCGGTCTCTGCCGCCTTCCTGAGCTTCGGTTTCCCCATCTGCACAATGGACAGAATGGGCTCGATGATGCCTAAGCCTCTCTTAAGCTTCTGCCTGCTTGAATTCTGTGTGCCTCAAAGTTAATTTCCAATAAACACATCCATAGCCTCCTTTCTTATTACTCCAATTTCCTTATATAACCACCCCCTCACACCTCCAGGTAAAGGAGGGCTGTGAGAAAAAGTCAATAAAGACCAAAGAGTAATGAACAGATACTGTGAGTGGAATCACTCCAGATGCTCAGAGAGATGACAATGATCTCACTCTAATGAGCCGAGGTGAGTTCACCTACAGCATTAATGAATGCCTGACAACTGGCAAAGGCCAGCTGATTTTCCTCACAGTCCACCGGCAGCATGTTTGAAGTCTCCGTGCAAACAATACACCCACAGGACAGAGCAAGGCCCTCTACAGAGGGTAACCAGCAATTACTCTGTGGGCTTCTGTCACTTTGATCTCTGGGTCGTGACCTTTGCTTTCTTGTGATCTTCAAAGCCCAGATTGTAGATTAGCTGGAGAATGCTAGCTGGGTTATGTAAGCCACAAGTTTTACAGCTCCTATTTGGCTGGGAAATGGTGGCAGCCCAGGACGGCCAACAGACTGCGGAGGGTCCCTCCCTCCTCCCCTTTGGCTGAGTGCTGCAGACACTGGGCAGGCCTCGGGCTGCTCTCTGTGAGGGAACAAAGAAAGGGTGTCACCTTTTAAATAATTTAAAGTTGTAAGAAATACAGAGGGGCCTACGGAGGAGGCAGGAGGAAGGAGCAGCCATGGAGCAACTGGAGTGGCAGGAGGGAATGAATGGCAAAGGATTTTGTGACAAAAGTACAGCTGAGAGGCCGTGAGACCAAATTCCTTATTTGACAAGCCAGGTCTAGCTCTTTGCGCAGCTGACTTGCATTCTGTTGTCTTTCCTACAGGGAGAAGAGAGAAAAGAATTGCGAAGAAAGACAAGAAAGAGACCACTCTGGGCACTCAGGTCCCCCCCCC
>ML102056.1:57114-77364 GCA_003697995.1 Taxidea taxus jeffersonii | reverse complement strand
TTAATTTTAAAGACGCTAAATAATTAAAATTAGCCTATGCATATCTTAAGCAAGTATAATATCACAAATAAATCCATACTAAATCAAAGTCAATTACTGCAAGTTTCCTCAAAACACAACATAAGTGAAGCGTTTAATATCTTGAACTGTCCAAAAATTGAACATAGCACCTACATGATGACACTCTAGTACTGAGTTCTCTATCACTTGAGGTAGTCAAGCCAAAGTGAGATGACTGTCTTTGAGAATGGATTGGAATATGTAAGCTTTGGATGGGAATAATTTGTCAGTTGGCTTTTAAACTCCTGTAGGTTTGCTGACAATGCTGAATGTACCTTTGGCCCTTCATCTTATTTGTTTCCTGCACATTGACCTTCCTTGGGGCTACGTGTTCCTGGCCCCTTACAGGTTTCTGTAGGCCCTGAAGGGAATGTGAGAATTCTTGTTCTGAATGCTAACGTGGCACAGAGGTGGCTCTCCATGAGATAACTACTCTTTGACCTCATCACAATGCTCCTCATTCTATAAAAGCTGTGGATCAAGGTGTCTGGCTTCATGGATTATAGCTGTATAATGGTTGGATCATCTGCCCAATGTCCCCTGCAGTAAGTTACCCTAAATAAAATTCTTTGTGAATATTATGGGGCGGCTTGCCTTGTTTTCCGGTTTCCAAGTACCTTCTCAGTCTGGAGGGTATTTACTGTGCCTTTTCCACCTTCTAACAACTCCTTTTAACACATGTATTTAATCATTTGCTAACTTCTCTTCTATTTCTTTCCTTATCCAGATTAGGGAGATACATTGGGTTGAGGAATGATTGTATAACTTTCTTCTTTTACAACTTGGAAATATTTTGCATTTTAGGAGTAACTAGTGTATCCTATAGCAAGACTAACCTGCTACCAGTGTTTGTCAACAAAGTTTCATTGGAACATAGTTGCTCATTTGTTTGTGTATTGTCTATGCTGTTTCACTACAGAAGCATAATTAATTGGCCTGTTTGCAATTGAGATCATGTGGCTTCTCAAAGCCAAGAAGATTTACTATCTGGTTCGTTAGAAAAAAGTGCTTGCTGACCTCTGGTCTAGAAGCCTATTTGAACTATCTATATGATTTTGGCAAAATATCCAAGTATAATCCCCAAAACTTAATGATTATTTTATGTAATAAAAATAAAAATTTTTAAATTAAAAAATTAAAATGAGGCCATATAATGCTGACTTGCATTGTTTGCCTATAAATAGCAAAGGTTTGCAACAACATCCCTATGCTGATGGTTGTTTAAAGTATAATAGTATATAAACTCTTAATAATTGATAAACAAATTTGTTTATGAATATTTTCATTAACACTAAACAAATTATATTTTCCTGGTGATTGGCTATGAGTTCACATAGCACAAAACTCTCTGTGATCTGTTTGAGAACAGTGGTTCCTATGTTCCAGTCAAGACGGCTTTAAGAATGCATAATATAAACCATTTCTAATTTGGAATTTTCTTTCTTTTTCTTTCTTCTTCTTCTTCTTTTTGCTTTTATTGTTCTTTATTTTTAATTTTAATTTTATTTATTTTTTGTATGTTCCAAAATTCATTGTTTATGCATCACACCCAGTGCTCCATGCAATATGTGCCCTCCTTAATACCCACCACCAGGCTCACCCATCCCCTACCCCCTTCCAAAACCCTTCATTTGTTTCTCAGAGTCCACAATCTCTCATGGTTTGTCCCCACATCTGATTTATCCCAACTCACTTCTCCTCTCCATCAACCAATATCCTCCGTGTTATTCCTTATGTTTTGCAAGTAAGTGAAACCATATGATAATTGACTCTCCGCTTGACCTATTTCACTGGCATAAACTCCTCCAGTCCCATCCATGTCAATACAAAAGTTGGGTATTCATCCTTTCTGATGGAGGCATAAGACTCCATTGTATATATGGACCATATCTTCTTTATCCAATTGTCTGTTGAAGGGCATCTTGGTTCTTTCCACAGTTTGGCAACTGTGGCCATTGCTGCTATGAACATTGGGGTACAAGTGCCCCTTCTTTTCACTACATCTGTATCTTTGGAGTAAATACCCAGTAGTGCAATTGCTGGGTCATAAGATAGATCTATTTTTAATTTCTTAAGGAATCTCCACACTGTCTTCCAAAGTGGCTGCACCAACTTGTATTCCCACCCACAGCGTAAGAGGGTTCCCCTTTCTCCATATCCTCTCCAACACTTGTTGTTTACTGTCTTGTTGATTTTGGCCATTCTAACTGGTGTAAGGTGATATCTCAAGGTGGTTTTGATTTGAATCTCCCTGATGGTTAATGATGATGAACATTTTTTCATGTGTCTGTTATCCATTTGAATGTCTTCTTTGGAGAAGTGTCTGTTCATGTCTTCTGCCCATTTTTTTGCTGTGATTATCTGTTTTGTGTGTGTGTTGAGTTTGAGGAGTTCTTTATAGATCTTGGATATCAGCCCTTTGTCTGTAGTGTCATTTGTGAATATCTTCTCCCATTCCATGGGGAACCACATGGCCCTCTCAACTGATGGAGAAAAAGCACTTGATAAGATACAGCATCTGTTCCTGATTAAAACCCTTCAAAGTAAGGGATAGAGGGAATATTCCTCAACTTCATAAAATCAATCTATGAAAAACTCACAGTGGATATCATCCTCAATGGTGAAAAGCTGACAGCTTTCCCTTTGAGATCAGGAACATGAAAAGGATGTCCACTCTCACCACTGTTTTTTAACATAGTACTAGAAGTCCTAGCAACAGCAATCAGACAATAAAAAGAAATAAAGGGTATTCAAGTTAGCAAAGAAGAAGTCAAACTTTCTCTCTTCACAGATGACATGATACTTTGTATGGAAAACCCAAAAGACTCCACTCCAAAACTACTAGAACTCATACAAGAATTCAGTAATGTGGCGAGATACAAAATCAATGTACGGAAACCAGTTACTTTCTTATACACTTACATGGTTCTTATACACTTTCTTATACACAATGAAAATATAGAAAGGGAAATTAAGGAATTGATTCCATTTACTATGGTACCAAGAACCATAAGATACCTGGGGATAAACCTAACCAAAGAGGTAAAAGATTTGTACTCAAGGAACTACAGAACAGTCATAAAAGAAATTGAAGAAGACACAAAAGATGGAAGAGCATTCCATGCTCATGGATCAGAAGAATAAACATTTTTAAAATGTCTATATTTCCTAGAGCAATCTATACTTTCAATGCCATCCCAATCAAAATTTCACTGGCATTTTCAAAAAGCTGGAACAAACAATCTTAAAATTTGTGTGGAACAAGAAGAGACCCTGAATTGCTAGTGAAGTGTTGAAAAAGAGAAACAAAACTGGGGCATCACATTGCCTGATTTCAAGCTTTACTACAAAGCTGTGATCACCAAGACAGCATGGTACTGGCACAAAAATAGTCACATAGACCAGTGGAACAGAGTAGAGAGCCCAGATATGGACCCTCAACTCTATGGTCAAATAATCTTTGACAAATCAGGAAAAAATAGACAGTGGAAAAAAGACAGTCCCTTCAATAAATGGTGCTGGGAAAATTGGATAGCTATGTATAGAAGAATGAAACTTGACCATTCTCTTATACCGTACACAAAGATAAACTCAAAATGGATGAAAGACCTCAACATGAGGCAGGAATCTATCAAAATCCTAGGGGAGAACATAGACAGTAACCTCTTCGACATCGGCCACAGCAACTTCTTTCAAGACATGTCCCCAAAGGCAAAGGAAACAAAAGCAAAAATGAACTTTTGGGACTTCATCAAGATCAAAAGTTTCTGCACAGCAAAGGAGTCAGCAAAACAAAGAGGCAATGCATAGAATGGAATTTTCTAATAAAATAATAAATCTTAAGGAATCACTCTGTTGTTTCATTTAAAAAGGATACAATATAACATTTTCATTTTAGATTTTTTGTTACTTTTGTAAAAGAGATAGTAAATATTATATTTCAATCTGTGTTTAAAATGAAATAAAAATTCTACAATGGAAGTCATTCAGCTGAATGAAAGTTTTCTAAATTATATGTGCCCTCTTTTCTACTTGTATGCAGGGTTTAGATATTCATAAATATTTAAAAAGTCAGGTTTTCAAATCCAATATGACTGCAATCCATTTTAACAGTGAGGACTGAATTGTTTTTGCCCCTGTAGGTGAATAAGATAGACAAGCTAATTGCCTTTTTAACTTACAGATTTTCAGCACAAGATCTCATTATCATTTGCTTTCAGGAATGAATTTCTCTTGAGTTCTAATACAGAATATAGCTTCTTTTATTATAAGATCATGAACCCTTTACCTTCCCTCTCTTCCTCTAAATTCCCATACAGAGTGCTTGATAGAAGACTGATTTTGCTCATCACTGTTTCAAGTGATTCTTAGAATAACTTGAGAGAACAAGGAACACATCACATTAGCATAACAGAGTACTTGAAAAATCAAAGGCTATGCCTAGGTAGAAACGATTGTACCCATATCCAATATTCCGCATATTTAGAAAGGTCATAGAGAACTTATTTAAAACTCTATTCACAAGAATAATTATAAATGGCAAGTTTCTATTTATTATGTTGAGAGCCATTCTATCATTTTAAATTGGCATAATAAAAATATTCCCCTGGTAAAGTAGCCTCATTGAAAAACTTATCTGTTGAGTTTGGAGTAAATGAAACATGAAATCTTTCTCTCTCTCTCTCTCACACACACACACACACACACACACACACACACACACGTTTAAATCTGTACTCAAGTAGGTGGTCTGGAATGATCACAGGCTAGGCTAGATGAAAACAAAGAGAATTTGAGAGAAGAAATATTTAAGTCCTAACTGCATAAAGGAAAAGCATTATGAGTATATGTGCAAGGGAAGTCAAGTTACAGAAAGTAGATAAAAAGAGTCATGAAAAATTATTTGTTTTATAATTTTTATTCAGATCTACCTCTGAGTATATTTCAGTTTTTAGTTGGAAAAAAGTGAGTTGATTTCTTATATGATTATCTGCATGTTTCTTTATATCTCTGAAGAAGCATTAATAATTGTGTAGATACATCTTACTAATATGTGTTTTGTTGCAACTGCATTTACTCTTTTGATGACATGGACATTGCTCTTAAATCCTTGTTCAGTTTCAATGAGTACTTCAAAGATCTAAGAGACAGAAGGCCTTGGTATGCTTATGCAGGTAATTTATAAACTTGAGCTTATTTCTAAATCTTTAATATGAGAAAAATAAAATGCTTATCACATTGAGGTTATTAATGAAGATTAGATAAGGTAACTTGTGTAAATGAACAATGTAAATGCATTATTTTATGGGCTTAAGTTTTTATTTTATATGGCTACTAAGCGGAGGTTTTGTTACAGTGACTATTTTCAGAAAATGTGAGGGAAAATAGGGGGAATAGAACAATATCGGAATCCAAATTATTGTTGAAGTTCAGGTTTTATCTTCACAAATATGAATATTAAATGATTCAACAATATGATATTAAATAGACATCAAATAGACAAGTAGAAATAGGAAGTTCAGTCTAGGCTAGCTATTACAGTGCTATCACAGGGTAGATGCAGTGATGAATGGAATTGGATGAATATGAAATCTTTTGTTTTTCTTTTTTTTAAAGATTCACTTATTTATTTGAGAGAGAGAGAGAGAGAGAGGCAGTGCAAGCTAATGGGGGAAGGGCAAGGGAGAGAAAGAGACAGAATCTCAAGCAGACACCCTACTGAGCTTTGCGCCCTATGCAGGGATTGATCTCATGACCCTGAGATCATGACTGGAGCTGAAATCAGGAGTCAGATGTTTAACTTACTGTACCACATAGGTGCCTCTGAAATCTTTCTTGAAGTGAACAGAAAGGAACTTGAAGAAAGAGAAGCATTCTAAATATCTTATTTATTTAAATAAAAAAATGTTCAATGCAATCACATTTATTTAAATACAAATAGCATTTTATTTTAGTTTAATTAATGTTTACCCTTATTTTACTTTTTGTCTTTAGTAACCTGGATGATGCCATCTTTTCCTGAGATGGGAGAATGAGTGAGGATCAAAAGTTGTCTCTATTGTTGGGGGTGTGTATGTAAGAGATACAGTAAGGGTGTCAATTTTGACATGATGATTTTGAGATATCCAGAAACCAGACAGATATAGACTTTCAAATAGCTTGAGAGAGACAAGTGTGAATCTAAGCTGTAACATCAGGACTGGGGTAAGTAAAGTCATGAGAATTAAAGAGATCTTCTAGAAGAAAGCATAGGAGGGACAGGATGAAAGAACCTAGGACTGAACCCAGAGATACTCCCAAAGTTGGCAGTTGGGTATAGAGGAAAAAGGTAAAGTCCTTGATGGACTGGTCTAGAGAAGGTTCAGTAAAGGGTGTCTAATGGATGTTAGAGAGTACTAGGTGGGAGTGGACAAGTAGATACAGACATTTCCCTGAATAAATAGAAATGTAATGTTAACCTTAAAAATAACATAGCCAGTAATTTTACTAACAAAATGAGTTTATTGAGGAATTTCACAGGAATTGCAATTCAGGACAAGCAAATTATGGAAAACCATGAGCAAATATGAAAAGACAAAGGGAAGGTCAGCTTTTATTAGGTTTTTGAAGGAAACTAGAGAGAAATGTTAGAACAAAAGTTAATTGGAGAAGAACAAGAGTTTGAGATTGTGGTCATATCTCATTAGCTGTAAGCAGTAGTTAGGGAATGGTTGCTAGAGCAGGGAAAGATTTTCTTTCTTTTTTCTTAAAAACAGGAGATAAAATTCCTATGTGAAAAATATCCTCTCTTGTTAAGATAATTCCTTATTTCTGCTGGTTATGCCCTCTGCAGCAAATGATATGTGCCTGAGAGTTCCCTCTTCAGGGCTTCCCGGCTTCATTTTAAATTAAGTTTTTGTTTTGTTTGTTCTGTTTTTTACTAATTTTCACAATACATCATAAAATGTATGAAGTCTATGTTAGATAACATATTATATGTCTTAATATGTATAGGCACAAACGTTTGTTATAGATGGATAAAATCCAGGACTAGAACATTTCAAGAAGGAAGTAGATGTCTTCAAATACAGAAGGAATTATCAACTTGTGATACAAAGTGATGGATAATTTGTCTCTGTTAATATCCTTTTTATTCTCAATCAACTAGGAGATGACAGTGAGGTGAGGGTGAGAAAGGAATGTAGAGGTATGAGGGCAGAAGAAACAATTCAAATAGTATTTCCGTTCATAAAGCTAATTATAGAAGCATTGATAGTTACAATAGCTTTTTCTGTTGCATAATATATTATATACATGTATGCACTTAAAACCAATATATATTTAGGTATATAAGGCTAAGTGAAATAAGTCAGTCAAAAACATACCAGATGTCACTCATATGTACAATTTAAGAAACAAAACAAATGGATACTCAGAGGAAAAGACAAATAACAATAAAAGACTCTTAACTACAGAGAACAAACTGGTGGTTGCCAGAGGGGAGGTGGGCGGGGGATGGGTGAGGTAGATAAAGAGGATTAAGAGGACATTTATCTTGATGAGCACTGAGAAGTGTATAGAAATGTTGAATCATTATATTGTACACCTGAAACAAATATGACACCATATGTAATTATACTGGAATAAAAATTACATTTATCATCTCATAGTTCCAATGGATCAGGACTCTCGGCACAGCTTAGCTGGTTCATCTACTCAGGGTTTCACAAAGCTGCAGTCAGGATGCTAGCTGGGGATGCAGTCTCATCTGAAACTCCAGGTGCTCATCTGAGCTCATGTGGATGCTGGCAGAATTCATTCATTTCTTTGCAGCTGTTGAACTCATGGTGGCTTGCTTCTCCAAGGCTAGCAGGAAAGGTCTGAGAGCTCTTTGAAAGGCTTCCAAGTGACTATGAAAATATAACATTCTATTTTTGGTTCTGAAAATAAAGTCTCTTATAACTATAAAATCCACTCAGGTTTATTGATTCACTTATGGGCTTTTGTGTACCTTAGATCCCATGATCCATTACTACAATTGCTTTCTTTGTTTTCAACCAACATTCTCAAATCCTATGACCTGGCCTCCTGTCATTTTTTGCCTATGGGCGTCCATAGTTAAACCTACCTAACTTTCAATACCTACATGGGAGACATGGGCCACTGATTTAGATATGACATACATTAAGGGTGACTGCGTATCAGGCTAACTGTTGTGACACCAATTTCAAATCACACAATTATACTTATTTATTACATGTGTATAATTAATATATGTATGCCTTCATGCCACAATGGTGAAGTTGGGTAGCTGCATTAGTAACTATGGCTTACAAAGACTGAAATATTTTCCCTCTTCCCTGTTAAATAAGATGTCTACTTCCAGTCTAGAAAATGTGGAGGCATTACAGTAAAGAAGGCACTACAGTTGTTGAATTAAAAAGAAAGCAAATGTAGGTGAAGACTAGGAGGCTACGTGGTTATCTTGGCAATTGGTAAAGTTTTTGGAGTATGGGGATGAAAAAATACTGAAGAATTTGGAGAGCAAGACATTGGTTATAGACATTTCTGAGAATGAAGATAAGAGAAAGCATGTGTAATATACTGTGAGACAAATATGCTAGTCTTTAGTGATTATCAGGAGGATGGGCAGGGCAACCGGAAGGGCAGAGCAGATGATAGAACTCATGGTGGGGCCATGGTGGAAGATTCAAGAGATATATATCACAATATATAGAAATATATAGCACTTACAGTTTACCCTTTTTTCCTACAAGCAAGGAGGAAAGTAGCCTGCTAGAACCATGATCTATAAGTAAAGCACATGTCTGCAATGATCTGGCCCTGAAGTAAGAAAAGTCTGACTGAACAAAAAATTAAAACAAACAAAAAGGCCAAACTGAAAAGATCAATGGTTTCCAAGAGTTAAGTGTGGAGGGAGGAATGATTAGATGGGGCAAGAGGAGTTTTAGGATAGTGAGTAAATTCTGTATGATACTGTAATGGTGAATACATGTCATTTATGTATTTATCTAAACTCGTAGAATGCATAACACCAAGAGGGAACCATGAACTTTGGGTGGCAATAAGGGGTCATTGTAGGTTTGTCAATTCTGGCCATTTATACCATTTGGTAGGGATGTTGATAATGGGGAAGATTATGCATGAGTGGTGGAAGGGGAGAGATGAGACATCTCTATACCTTCCATTCAATTTTGATGTGAATCTAAAACTTCTCTAAATAATAAAGCCTATTTAAAACTCACAACAACAATAAAAACAAAGCACAAGCCCCTGCCTCTGAAGTCTACAGGAGAAGTATGCTCAAGCCCACAGACAGCTTTCAGTTAAAGTCATATAAATGGTTGGAAAGCCCTGAGATGAAATCGTCATGAAATAGTACCCATTCATTGTATAGTTAAGAGTTATTAACAATACAGTGGACAATAAATTGGTTCAGATATTCATATATATATGAATATATTTATAGTGGTCATTATAAGGAGGAGAATTCAGATGAAAAGAGGTGACCACCAAAGCTTGGACTCCTGAGAGACACAGGGATAAAAAGAAGTGTAAGAATGATGGGACTAGGGGCGCCTGGGTGGCTCTGCGGGTTAAAGCCTCTGCCTTCAGCTCAGGTCATGATCCCAGCATCCTGGGATTGAGCCCCACATAGGGCTCTCTGCTCAGTGGGGAGCCTGCTTCCTCTTCTCTCTCTCTCTGCCTGCCTCTCTGCCTACTTGTGATCTCTGTCTGTCAAATAAATAAAGAAAATCTTAAAAAAAAAAAAAAAGAATGATGGGACTGGTTCAGATGGCCTGATCAGATATGTTCTGGGGCCCATGTGCTCTTATTCTTTTTTACACGATATTTGCAAGTATCTTTCAATATTACAAGTCACTCTGAAATATGCAATACTTGTTCACAAATCTTATATTATCTCATATAATTAAAATCTTCATTGTGTAGCTATTTTATTTCTGAGTTTTCTGATAAAGGGATTGAAATCCAGAGGGTCCAAAGGAAAAGAGTTAGTTCATACTTAAGATTAATTTGGATACATTCTTATAAATGTAAGTTTACTTGTGCCTCTACATCATGAAAGCTCCGGCAGAATCCGAGTAGAGTATCATCTAGATTTACCAACATACTGGAGAGAAAAAAATCGAAACCAAATAACTTAAAATTGCCCCACCAAAATTTAGTGACTAAAATATAAAAGCCTCAATCTTCCCCATCTTTAAGGTAGGAATAATAAAACCACCTCAGTGTGATGTTGCAGGAGTGGAATGATGTGTTAGGAGCAGCTTTGTAACCACAATGCATGATAAAAATGTAAAGTGACAGTATTTTTAGATCTCATTCAGTACTCTGTTGGGTGATATCCTGCTGGCAAATTCCTTTTCTTTCTTTTTACTTTTTGTTGTTGTTAATTAATTTAGAGAGCAAGGGAGGAGTGGGGCAAAGGGAGAGAGAGAAAGAATCTTAAGCAGGCTTCACACCCAGTACAGAGCCCTAGGTGGGACTGAATCTCACAACTCTGAGATCATGACCTGATCTGCAATTAAGAGTCAGATGTTTAACCAACTGGGCCACCCAGGCATCCCTCTGCTGGCAAATTCTGCTTCATTTCACCCATGAAACCTTCATGCCCAAATCTTCCAAGCTTAAGTTTCTGGATCAAATACCTTCAAAGTTTCAACAATTTAATTCTTGACTTTTCTTTGATTTTGATGCATGCTGTGGTTCATTCATCACAAACCAGTAAAATGTCCATGCACGTATAAATAAGGAATCTAGGTTCCAATTCATACACTCATAGTAGATTCTCACTTTTTAAAGGATAATTTCCCAAGTTTGTTCAGATTAAAAAAAATGGTCAACAATTCATTATTGCCTTCATCACGCCCATCTTACCCTCATCAGCTTCCCTACCACAGCTATCCTCATCACTCATGGAGCTGCTGATGCCCTGGCAGTCTGTGCAGTATGCACCGTGGAAAGATTTCTTGCTCTACAGAAAAAAAAATCAATCAATCAATCAATCAATCAATCATGAGGGTGCTTAGATTATTCCAAATCTTAAAATGCATGAAATCTCCAGATATTTGAGGGGGAAAAAAAGTAACGAATGATTTTTTTTTCTTTGTCAAATTTTTAGATAATTTCTTCCAAAATCATTTCTATACACACATATGAGTGCCTTGCTTAGATACAGAATTCATTCACTTTTGCTCACCCACTTTATAGTCTTGAGGGAGGAAAAAAATCATAGATGAAAACAACTCAAGGAATAAAACTGTACACCCCAGAATTACAGTTCCCTGTGACTAAAATACTATAATGAGTTAGAAATTCTCTTCTACACCATGCTCAATGGGAAAATCTTCTAGGAAAGATATTTTTTTCCTTTTAAAGAGGTTTTCTCAGCATATCTTACACTAAGGGGGCAAAGTAGCAGAGTAAATTAATAGATGGATAAGGATTAATCAAGAATATCTGGGACATCAATGATCACTTCTGATTTCAAATTTCCTTCTCTGATTCACCCCATATTTTCCCCACATTTACAATATTCATCTCCAACCTCAGAAATATAATTAACCATTACCATGTCAGATAATCAGCAGAGATATGCTGATATAATAAACTTTCATTTGAGTAAGATAAACTGATTTTTTTTGTTGATTAGACTCTTCTAATTTACCTGTTTAATGTGTTAATGGCCAGATGTCAGTGCCACTCTTTCTTAAATGAACTTAATTATTGCCACAACGGACATTAAATTTGACTTTTTTATAGACAGATCAATATGACTGACAGCGAAATAAATATTGCTAATTATTTTAAAATGTTGTGCAATGTACAGGCTGCCAAATTAATGGGAAATGACCGTGATTATCAGCCATTATGCAGGCTTGAGCATTGCTTTCCCAGGTCCCTGCATCTGTCTCTGTGTAAGACATCTTCTCTTAGGATTGAAAGACAATGAAGCACATAGGTATGCAGGACCAAGTACAGAAATCCATCAGAGCTGTTTATTGTGGGCAAAAATGAGAATTTTTGTTTTTCATGGCAGCAGGGATTTTTTTTTTTTTTTTTAGGAACAAGTAAAAACGTTTTACTTAAACAAGGGTGAATGAGTTGCATTAACTAGCTATGGTATTATCCAGGCCAATTTCATGTCACTTGAAATTCATGAGTTCAGAGATTCAAACCAAAACACAAAGGTTTTAGTGGTTTTCATTCATATTCTCATTGCTCAGAAGTGCTTAAATAAGATATAAAAAGTTTCATAAGGCTTTCTGGACATCACATGGTTCTTTCAAAAGCACCATTTTGATGATTTAGATTGTCTGTTAGGAAATAATGCAGAGAGATACAGGTAGCAATTTATTTGCTATAGTGAGAACATTGTACATGAAAGGGAAAGTGTTTTGTGAAAAGCTTGCCTGTGTTTTTATCATTTAAGAGACATCTAAACAGAGTTCAGCAATTCCAAAGGCACTGAAGTATATAGACACTATATTTTAATCCTAACATCATGCTTCCTACTGAAGAAGGTTCACTCAGTCTTATGGTAACTACTTAACTTACTAAAACTTTTATATCTGTACAGGAGAAATTTCATTCCGTAGCTCTATAATAACAGTAGGAATCTGTTTACTGTACTCCAATACCATGTACTATATTATTATTATAGATTTACTAGTATTTTCTTTAAATATGGGAACAATTACAATGTGGTAGTGTTATAATCCTTCAGTAATGTTTGTCAGTTTGTGTTCTTCAATTTTTATAATGATATTTTTGAAACACAATTTAAATGTATTCTAAATTTTTAAACTTTGGTATTTCATGAGAAGGAAAGCATCACTTTAAAATCATCTTATTTTATTTAGCTATTTTTTAAATTTGTTATAAACATATACTTTATTATTAGCCCCAGGGATACAGGTCTGTGAATTGCCAGGTTTACACACTTCAGAGCACTCACCATAGCACATACCTTCCCCAGTGTCCATAACCCCACCACCCTCTCCCTACCCCTCTCCCCCTGGTAACCCTTTTCTTCCAAGTGACTCTGAAATTATATAAATATTTTAGTTTAAGAAAAGCAACTTCTCGAAGTAAAAGAAAAAAAATTGTAATCACATAATAAAATTAGCTAGTGTTCTTTTTTTCTCTGTATGCTGCACTGCAATATACTATTTTCATATACAATCTTATTTAATACTCAATAAATGTTGAGGTCATTTCCATTTTAGTGATAAGGGCACTGAGGCTCAGAATGCTTAAATGACATGATCATGATCCCTCAATTTATAGATGTTGAAGTAAGCTCAAGCTACCTCTGTTTGATTGCAATGTCTTAAAATCCATACAAATGAAAAAAAAAAAAACAACAAATTTTTCAGTGAAAGAACAATGAGTTATGAAGCAAGCACACTAACATAAGTTACAATTTATAAAACAAACTTAGAGTTTACTTATCACTTCTGGAGAGTGAGCATTCAGATCTATTTTGCTGTATCCATTTTTAGTGGGAGGTTGATAGAAAAAGATGTAAATTCTCTTACTAACATATAGAATGTTTTGGTCCTTTGGGGAAATGATAGCAACATAAAATGTGACCCCTATATCACTCATAAAGCTTGTTTGTGTTAAAGTCAATTGTTTTTCCAGATATTGATATAGCTGCCCTCATTTTTATTTATATATGTTTAGTGTTGGAGTGTGCATGTGTGTGTATACAAATTTGTTTGAACATTTGTATATGTGCACATACACATGTGTGTGTAGATTATAGAGATAGATAGATATAGATATAAATATAGATAAATTTTTATTTTTAGTCTTTTGTTTCCAAAATTTAGGTGTTTCCTTTTTAGGTAGCATATACCTGGATTTGTTTTATTTTATTTACTCAGACACCTTTTATTAAAAAAAAAATTAGTCCATTTGCATTTATTGCAATTACTGTTGTGTCCCTCATCTATTGTTTCATAATTGCCCTGATTTTCCCATTTATCTCTCTCTCTCTTTTTCCATTTTTTTGGCCTTATTTTGTATAAGTTGAAATGACAGGATTTTTACTGCAATTCATACTCTTATTTCTCTATTAGCAGGAAGCTATATACCCCATTTCCCTTCAGAGCTGGGAGCCTGATGCAGGAGATCCTGGAACTCCAGGGTCATGACCTGAGCTAAAGATAGTCACTTAACCAACTGAGCCTCCCAGGTGCCCCGGAGGATAGGTTTTTTAAAAGGCTTTGTTTAGAGGTGATATACTTCATCTTGTCCCACATTCAGCTGACCAGAACTACTCAGACCGTATCACGTAACAATGACTGGGATAAGGCAATAAAGTCTAGCATGTTCTAAGGTAAAGAAAGAAGGAACTGGTTTGGGGGAAGAGGTCTTTTCCACTTAATTGATAATTGTTTTGTTTTTCACCTTTTACAGATACTGATCCACCGTTTTCTGGCTTCACCTTTTGCTTTTATAAAAACAAGTTGTCTTCCTGTCTTTCTTTTTCAGACAATCTTTCAGTCCTGCTTTTATTTAAGGTCTGCTCTTTTTCTTTGGTATTCTACCAATTCACTAATATGAGTTTGGTGAGGATTTATTTTATCTATACTGTTCAGGTTTAGCTGAATTACTGAAAATAAGAATATATGACTTTAACCAGTTCGCCCTTATCTTTTAAAATATCACTTCTTTATCACTCTTTATTTCTCTCTCTGCAACGCTCTACATGTATGTGTACTCACTTAGAAATGTAAGTAAGTACTGTTATATTATCATTTTCTTGTCAACTTGTTTGCATATATTCTATATGTTTCCTTGCTGCATTTCAAAAAGTATGTATATTTGAAGGGTTAAAGGGAGAGAGAGAATGTTAAGCAGTGTGGGGCTTGATCTCACAGCCCTGAGATCATGACATGAGCCAAAATCAAGGGCCGGATGCTTTATCGACTGAGGGGACCCCAAAATTTTTTAAGTCAGTCTTTTATAATGCTCTTTTCAGATAAGTCTAATATAGTTACTATTCCATTATTTGTTTCTATAGTAATTATTAAAATTTCTAAATTTAATTATTAAATTAAATAATTATTTAAATTAATCATTTATATTTCTGCCTGGTGTTTCAAACTAATGTTTTGTTATTTGGTAGTATTTTGATACTCCTTTTTATTTATTAAATAATACTACTAATAATTTTTTATTTGGGACACTGGAAATATTCTATCATACCTGCACCTGAGTAGAAGTGAAATTAAAATGTGCACCCACACATACCTTTATTAAGCTGTGTGTTTAAGGTTGTGCATATTACTATATGTGTATCTGTTTTCTATTGCTGTTGCAACAAATAACCAGACATTTAGGATCTTAAAACAGTACAGATTGATTTTAAGTTCTGAAGGTCTGACTTTTGAAATGCTTTCTATGGAGCTAAAATCAAAGACTATCCTTCTTGAAGTTTCATGGTAGAATCTGTTCCTTGACTTTGTCAGCTTTTAAAGACTATTCACATACTTTGGCTCTTGGCTATATCTCTGGGACCTCTGCTTCCATTTTATCTTCTCTTTCTCTGATCTTCCTGCCTCTCTCTTATAAGGACCTTATGTAATCTTCACCTGGATAATCAATGGAACTTTCCCCACTCAGTATCCCTATTTTACTCACAGCTGAAAATTTCCTATTTCCATGTTAACATATTCCCAGATTCTAGGGATTAAAATGTGAACATCTTTGTGAGGACTGTATTCTGACTACAATACTATGGAAATTAATTTCAATATGAATAAATAAGTAACAAATTCTGTTTTTGTTTTAAAAAATTCCCCCCAAATCCAAAATCACAGACAGTAGTTAGGTTATTTTCAAGAGTCAAGCTATCCTTTAGCATGAACTAGTCAGACTTAAATTTCTTCTCTGTATGTAGTACAAATAAAAGAATGAAGAACTGTTTTTTTTTATGATCATTTACTAATCCTAATGTTTTTTCTTTGAGGAAAACTCTACCTCCAACTACAGAAACCAACAATTCTGAATATCATATAAGCTTAATGACCATAGTTTTATTCTATTCTTCCTGATAACAAGGCTAGTTCTAAAAATTATGATTCATGGAAAAAAGGAAGAAAGAAAGAAAGAAAGGAAGGAAGGAAGGAAGGAAGGAAGGAAGGAAGAAAGAAAGAAAGAAAAGAAAGAAAAGAAGTCATGAATCTTAAGGAGTTTAATGTTTCAAGTTGACAACGGTTTTATTAGACATTAGCTCATCAAGTCATTGGATTCTTATCTGATCTTGAAAAATTTAAAGGCTGAGAAGCTATTGTATTTCTCATATCCATTTATTCTTGTTCCTGGGTGGATTCCTACAAAGGAATTTGATGAAAGTTTCCCAGATTGGATTTGGAAAGGTAGGATACATTTAAAATCATTGAATTGTTAAATAAAACACAGTATACAGTTCTCAGCAGTAAACTTCACACTCCCTGGACAAGAGAAGAGGGACATACATAGAAGAGAAAACTTCTCTGACAATCACAGTCTTGCTCTGACATCTTTTCCTCTAATGAAACTCTTAAAATGTTTTATGAGGAAAAAGCTATTTTGCTCTGTTATCAGATAGAATATATTTTCATGAGTTCCAAAAGACAATTGCCAGGATGAATGCCTATAAACTTTAGGACTGAAGTTTTGTTTTGTCTGCCCTGGGAATGTCAGTGCCTTATTTTATTCATAGTATTGGGAAACTTATATGGTGCATCCATTTTATTTATCTTTCATTAGACCAATGTGTATATATTCTAACTCTCAATACCACGAAACTTGCTAGTTCAGCTCTGTGTGTTTGTGTCTAGTGATACAGAGATCTGGGAAGTTTTATATTATGTTTTCAAAATTTTACAGCTTTGCAGCTAGAACTGTATGAATTTTCTATAAATATTGGAGAAAGAAAGCAGTAGCCTTGATACTTGAGAACTAGTAAATAAAACAAAACGTAGACAGAAACATTTGTTCAGGACATCTTTTATTTTTCTTTTTTTCCTTCCGCCATTATTTTTTCTACACACACACACACACACACACACACACACACATACACATACACACACACGTTGGACTACACTGGATGACAATTCTAATATTCCTGACACTGAATCTAATCTCTTTCTTTGATTATAGGCATTACACATGCTCTTTCACTTTGCTTCTTTAATAAAATTTAAAAAACCCTGTAACCAAAAGAATTATCCTTTCAGTCTTTCTGTTTTCATTGTTATTCTGTCCTGTGGTACCTGTGTGTGCACATGTGTGTGGTGTGATATACACTAGCCTGAGTGGAAAGATGCATTTATTCAACCAAAGAATGGTCATTTTAGAAATCAGATTTATTTATTCCTATTTTTAGATGATCTTTCTCTTATAGTCTTACCATTTTAATTGTTTCAATGTTAAGTGACATTCAACTTATGATGAGTGTATTGTTTTCTTGTCAGTCGAAGACTTGGTTATGCTGCAGTCACAGACAACCCTAAAGTGTCAGTGGCCAGAAATGGCCACTGAGAGTGTTTTCCTTCCTCTTACTTTTCCATTGCAGGTGGATTCGTGCTCTTCTTCATGTGATCATTATTCTGGCATATAATTTGATGGAGGGGCCACATCCAAAATAGTGGTGTTTACTATGAAAGAAAAAGAAAGGGGAGGGGGGGAGAAAGGATGGAGAGAGATGGAGGGAGGGCGGGAGGGAGGGAGAGATGGCAAATCATTTGATTTCTTAAAAACCATGCTAAAAGTTCTTAAAGAAATATGAATACCACTTCTGCTTGATTTCATTAGTCAAATCAAGTCATAGTTGTGTCTACCTCTAGAAGATAATTTCATGTCTGCTAATAATTTTGAAAATCTCATGTTACTTACTACCTGACACAATTCAAATTGCTTCACTCTTTATATATTCTTGTGCACCTTTCTTAAGCCTGCTAAGACTAGTTTTGTATAAAATATATTTATTATCCATTCCCTACTTTCATCACAGGTCATACTCCTACACAGTAATTGTCTCTTGCAGCTGATCTGTTCATTTGGTTGGTTTTATCCAACAAAGAATAGATATTACTTTATAAGGCATCACATCATTTTTCCTATCTCTCTGTTTTGAAAATGTTATAGTTGATTCCCATAGAAGTTTTTCTATTTCCCACTGCCTCCATTAACAATGGCTCATCTGAAAAGACTATGTCAAGAAAGTTATAAATATTGGAGAGATTGCCATTTTCAAAGGTATTGAAGTTCTACAGATACTTCTTCCATTTTCCTTCCTGTCAACTCAATGTCTCTTCTTTTGATTCTATTAAGATACTGAATGATCTCAGGAAATACATTCGTTTCATATAATGTCTACACTGACAAAGGTCTGAAAAATGTGGGGGTAGATCTATGTATTTTTCCTCTAAATTCTACCATTAATATCCTGTAAATAAATTGGTAGAAACAGAACATGTTGGGTACCTGGGTGGCTCAGTTGGTTGAGCGACTGACTTCAGCTCAGGTCATGATTCTAGAGTCCCAGGATCGAGTCCTGCATCAAGCTCCCAGCTCAATGGGGAGTCTGCTTCTCCCTCTGACTTTCTCCCCTTTCATGTGCTCTCTCTCTCTCTCTCTCAAATAAATAAATAAATAAAATCTAAAAAAAAAAAGAAAGAGCACATGTTACTTCATGCCAGATGTAGGTAAAATATACTTAACAAGCAAACTTTTGAGGCCCTTACTTTTTCTCCAGTTTATACTTGAAGAATTCCACTATTTCTGATCTGACCTTTGGCATTTGTTGAGATACCTAACTACTTGCCTTTCCTTTGAAGAACTACAACCACCCTTGAAATAATGAACTGACAACTTAGCTCTGACTTTCTTTTGTCCTGGATGAGTGACCTGTATATCGCTGTTGATACACCATAAGTTTCTATGCTGAATTGAAATCTTGATATCACCTTTGTTTCTTGCAGTCAATTCCCTTGCTTTTTTCTCCGGAGTCTGATTTACAATTATCTGAATCCAGTCAAATGATTTTACTTTGACTGCTAATGCCTTCATTGTCTAATAATTTTGCTTATGGAGTAGACGTTATCTGAATGTTGATTATTGCTATGCCATTAGGCCTCCTGTTACCTATTTTTCCTTCTATTCCCTCCACTCCAATTCTGAGTTCTTTACTAATAATCTCTGAGCAGTCAAGTCTACCTATCCCTTGAAATTGATTGCATTTGCTACTGATTCACCTTTTCGTCCCCCTCTTCCATCTTCCTCCTCCTCCTCCTTCTTCCTCCTCTTTTTTTTTAGAAAGTAAGAAGGGGAGCTAGAGACAGAGGGAAAAGGAGAGAGAATCTTAAGCCTGCTCCACACCCAGCCCAGAGCCCAACATGGGGTTCAATCTCACAACCCTGACCTCATGACCTGAGCGGAAATTAAGAGTTGGATGCTTAACTGACTGAACAAACCAGGAGTTTCATTTGCTACTCCTTCTGCCTGAAACAGTCTTGTCCATGGATTCTCAAGGTCAACTCTTATTTCTTTTGTTTTCCCATAAATCCATCTTTTCTGTGAGGCTGGCATGGCCATTCTCAAAATCTGCATAATGTTACTATTACTCAGAATAATATTAAAAAATAAAAATTAAACACATTCTCTTAGTTGGCTCAGGTTGCTATAACAAAAATAGCATAGACTGGGTAGTTTCAACAAAAGAAATTTATTTTTCATAGTTCTGGAGACTGGAAAGCCAAAATTCAAGGTGCTAACAGATTTGATGTCCAATTGAGGATTGTTTTTTTGGTTATAAATGGCCTCTTTTCTTGTTGTGTCCCTACATGGCAGAAGGGGCAATGGCTTTCTCTGGGATCTCTTTTGTAAGGATACTAATCCCATTCATGAGGGCTCTACCCTCACAAACTAATCACCTCCCATTACCACCACACTGTGGGTTGGGATTTCAGCATATGTAATTTGGGAAGACACTTCTAGTCCACAACGCCCATAAAAAAAATTAATCAATGGCCAATGTTAAATGTCTAAGTTTCATGATTTATTGTTTCTTTGAGCTTGATTAAAGTAATGAATGTTTATAACAGGAGAGAAGAAGAAAGAAAAAGAAAGAAAGAAAGAAAGAAAGAAAGAAAGAAAGAAAGAAAGAAA
>ML102056.1:0-57104 GCA_003697995.1 Taxidea taxus jeffersonii | reverse complement strand
AAAGAAAGAAAGAAAGAAAGAAAGAAAGAAAGAAAGAAAGAAAGAAAGAAAAAAGAAGTATTAATTCATGTACATGATCTTTCCAGAGACACTCCTAGCTTGGGGTGAGATATATATATATATATACATGTATGTATATATATACATACACATACATGTATATATATATATTTTTTTCATTTATTTGAGACACAGAGAAAGAGAGAAAGAGAGTAGGAGCAGGGTGAAGAGCAAGAGGGAGAAGAAGAAGCAGATTCCCAGCTGATCAGGGAGCCTGATGAGGGGACTGAGCCCCCCAAACCCTCACTCCCCCACCCCTGGGTGAACCTTAATAGAGGACTTAAACAGTATGAACTGGACCTAGTTTCTTTCTTTGGCTTTTGTCATGGCCTCCTCAGTGCTGGCTTTTTGTTTAAGCAGTCTCCCCTCCTATACCCCAAGAGAACTCAGAACTGTATCCCTCTTCATTCATAGTCAGCAGAAAAGAGAATGTTGCCTCCTTCTGTGGCTTAAGAAAAGTCCCAGAATTGAATTTCATTTATCCTAATTAGCCTGCCATGACAAAAATTTAGAATACTGTTTGGAAAGGAGAAAAAGAGGAAAAAAAATTAAACAATTCAACATGTATTTCTTTCTCTCTTGAAATGATAAAAGATATTGGATAAATTGAAATTAACATATTAATATATTTAAATTGTCATCTTAATCTCCTACAAACTACATTAGGGCACATTCATTCATTGCAAACTGTGAAAATGATTTTTGTTTATTTATTTGCTAATTTTTACTGATAAATGCTGTTTGATAACAGTCACTTGAACTAATTTACTTTCAAGTTAATGTGATACTTTCAAGTATCAATATGTTCTTAAAGAAAGAAATAGCATTTCCTCGATCATTCTCTTCAGTACTTGCATATGTTTGAATAGACTTTTTATACAATACTGTTACATTGTGTCCTTTTCAACTACTACACTTTTTAAGTGATTACAAACAAATGTGCACTAATTTTTTTTTAAAGTACTCTAAATATGCCTCATCTCCAAACAATTGGAGAATGACAAGTAATACTTCAAGTGGTTCAAATTTTCACTTCCTTTAGCAATTTTTATATTTGATTACAGAAAGGACAGAATTCAGGCTTATTTATGTTATATAATTGTACACATATCTCATGCATATTACCAGCTTGATGCTTAAACTTATCTTTTAAATTACTAATAAAAAGAGATATTAATTAAATACAATTTCTAGTAATGGTCATCTATATAACTTTCCACCTTCAAGCAAAAGCATCTGAGCTAGTTACACTTATACAAGGTTTAGAAAGAATACAAATTAACTCTGGTTTATTGACTTGAGAATAATAATGAATTATCATGATTGAATTTATCAGTCAAAACTCAATCAGTCAGGTTAATCTTGTGTTTTGTGCTGTTCTTAGATCATTATTAGCTTTGTTGATTGGCAGTGTCTATGCACTAAGAATGATACAGACAGTTTGGGAGAGAATAAATTATGTATTTGAATCTGATTGATGTTGGTCTGGTTTTCATGAATAACAGGCTTGGTTAGGTATACTTTCTCTGCTTTTGTTTTTGCTTTAATCAGTAAGTTTTGGCATTATAAGAGACAACCATTGTGTTAATACACATTATCTAGAAAAACATAGACATTAGTATTCCATTCCTCTCTACCTTTTTTTTAAAAGATTTTATTTATTTATTTGACAGAGAGAGAGATCACAAGTAGGCAGAGAGGCAGGCAGAGAGAGGGGGAAGCAGGCTCCCTGCTGAGCAGAGAGCCCAACATGGGCCTTTATTCCAGGTCCCTGGGATCATGACCTGAGCCAAGGCAGAGGCTTAACCCACTGAGCCACACAGGCGCCCTTCTCTCTACCTTTTACCTCAATTTCCCTCTAATCCTGAAATTTTCCTCTTTTATTTTTTTTTCCTTTTGTGTATATTCTTTGATCTCTTATCAGCCATGCCTCTTAAAATGTGGTCTGAATTGGCTAGATGACCTTAACTAATTAAAGCAAAACAAAACAACAACAATTAAAAAAAAATAAACTTTCTTCTGAGAGAGGTTTTTTCTAAATTTAAGAGTCTGTTTCATGGTTTGCCTTTCTCTCTCTCTCTTTTTTTTTTTTTTTTTTACCCCATGATCATTTGTTTTGTTTCTTAAATTCCACATATGGGTGAAATCACATGGTATTTGTTTTTTCTCTGACTGACTTATTTCACTTAGCATAATACTCTCTATCTCCATCCATGTTGTTGCAAATGGCAAGATTTCACTCCTTTTTATGGACTAGTAATATTCTCACACTTTTTTTATCCATTCTTCATTCCACAGACATTTGGGCTATTGTGTCTTGGCTATTATAGATAATGCTGCTATAAACACTGGAGAGCATGTATCCCTTTGAACTAGTATTTTTTTTATCCTTTGGATAAATACCTACTAGTGCAACTGTTCAATCATAGGGTAGTTTTATTTTTAACTTTTGAGGAAACTCCATACTGTTTTCCAGGGAGGCTGTACCAGTTTGCATTCCCACCAAGTTTGCAATAGGGTTCTCCTTTCTCTCACAACCTTGCCAACACCTGTTGTTTCTTGTGTTATTGATTTTAGCCATTCTAACAGGTGTGAAGTGGTATCTCATAGTAGTTTTGATTTGTATTTCCCTGATGATGAGTGATATTGAGCATCTTCTCATGTGTTGATTAGCCATCCGGATGTCTTCTTTGGGAAAATGTCTATTTATATCTCCTGCCCATTTTTTAAAAATTGGTTTACTCATTTTTTGGGTGTTGAGTCTTCTCAGTTCTTTATATATTGTGGATATTAACCCTTTATCAGACATGTCACTTGTAAATATCTTTTCCCATTCTATAGGTTGCTTTTTAGTTTTGTTGATTGTTTTGATGGGTTAAATAGGTGATGGGGATTAAGAAGTGCACATGTGATGTGTTGAGTCACTGAATAGTCATCTAAAACTAATATTACATTGTATGTTAACTAACTGGAATTTAAATAAGAACTTAAAAATAAAATTAGTTGTCTTATTAGGGGGTTTGTTAATATAATTTTACCTTTAAATTTCAATTTAACTTAAAAACTCAATTTAACTTAATGACCTAATTTGTTAATAAGTATAGAAATACTGGCAGGCAATGTTATCATAGAATTTTTTAAATCACACTACATAAAATTGAAAAGGTTTTTTAATGTCAACATGTTCAAGTTTATATAAATATAAATTAACCTTCCATGGGTTCTCCTCATGGCAAGACACTATGCTCAATTTCACTATGATATAGCAATAGGGAAATTTGAAGCAGTTAAACCTGAAATTTTGGGAAAACTTGGTACCTCACTCCTGTTTCTCAAATATTGAACCTAAATCACTTTGAATAATTTTTTACTGAGTTTCTATTCCCTCAAACACTGAACTATATGTTTGGGTATCAGATGATGGATCTCAAAATTTTCACTTGAGAGTATGTGTGAGAAAAGGTCAGGAAAAAAAGGCATTTTTCAGATCTTATGAGAAAATAAAATAAAAAATAAAGACACTTGATATGTATTTAAAACTATTTTATTAGTAGTCACTTGAGTTATAAAATTAAAAATTATAATTTACTTAGGGTAATAAAGTCTACTCACTCACTATTTTTGAAATTCAGCCACCTCAGTTTTTTTTATATGCAGATAGAATCCCCCCACTTTTTGAAAGGACTCTTTGGTATCAATAAATATTTCAGATTATTTTGGATTGGTCCTCATAGTCAATTGCTAATGTTCACTTTATATTTAAAACTGTACATGATAAGGAGTTGTGATATCACACACACCTGCTCTCTTTACCTCTGCCATCATTACTGTTGAGTTACAAAAAAAATGACAGAATCCGGCTCTGAGGTCTTTCACTCAAACCAAGTATTCCTGAGGAAAAAGTATTGATAGTCTGCCAGAGTAATGAAAATGATTTTGTTTGGTATTGTCGACAATACCTTGATTTATTATCATTTATTTATTATGATTAGCAATTTACCAATTGTGCTAAATGTGTAGATTTTAAGAATAACTAATAGTTAAAATGTGAAATTTATTGGCAAAAGAATTGTGGGAGTATATTTGCATCAAATGAGTCATAACAGTATTGAATATTTTTAAGCTATTTAAACATATCCTTTGCTGGTACTGTATCAATATTTGGGCTTGGAACACCCAAATAACATTTTCAGTGTCTGAATGGATGTGTGGTTTGGAGCCAAGGATCCTAGATGTAATTCTAGTTCTGGAGCTTTTTAGCTACTGACCACTGGAGCACTATTTAAGTTTTCTTTAAGTCAGATCTTTCATTTTTTAAAATGAGGATTCTAATAGTACTTGTCCCATTACTTTTTGTAAAGATTAAGTAGTTTGTTGGGAGAATGCCCTTTAAGAGAATGCTTAAAAGTCAACACATATTTATTGTTATGAACAGATTGTTTCTGGTTATTATTTGCTTGTTTTTTTTTAATATTCTCTACTTTTTCTTGAGAGTCTAACTATAATCTTTAAAATGTTTCAAATGTGAAAATAGAGTCGTTGTGAGACATTTAGTTGTGAGCCAAGACTACAGTCGCATAACTCAGCTATCAGTCTAAGAATCAAGGCTATGCTATGGACTGAAATTTGTCTTCCCTCAAATTCATGTGTTGAAACTCTAGTTCCCAATTTGATGGTTTTTGGAGGTGGGCCTTTGGGAGGTAAAGGTAATTAGGTGGGTGAAGTTCTCATGAATGGATTAATGTTCTTAGAAGAAGAGACTGGTGAAGTGTAGAGATGAAGCACAGACAAAACAGGAAGGTGTCAGTCAACAAACTAGGGAGAGGACTCATTAGGGAGCAAATCACCTAATACCTGGGACACCTGGGTGGCTCAGTTGGTTAAGTCAGGTCATGATCCTGGAGTACCGGGATCCAGTCCCACAGCCACTTCTCCCTCTGACCCTCCCTGCTGCTTGTATTCTCTCTCTCAAATGAAAAAACAAAACAAAAAAAAACTTAAAAAAATCACCTAATACCTTGATCTTGGAATTCTCAGGTTTCAGAACTATGAGAGAATTTTTTCTATTGTTTATACCACTGAGTCTATGGTATTTTTGTTGTAGTAGGCCAGATTGACTAAGGCAGGCCACTCATAGCAATTTGACATTGTTCTTTTCTCCTGAAACTTTTGCCAAAAAGTTAAGACTTTTGGCAAAGCCTTTCTCAGAACAATAATTTCATTGGTTGCTACAAGAACTTCTGAAAATGAGTTTACCTGAATAGTATATTACTTAACTAGCCTCTTTTTCAAGACAACGTATTGTTCATCAAGGTGATTAGTCTCTTTCCAAAGACAAAAAAATGGCTCAAGTGGGCCAGTGCTTGTTTCTGAGATCACTTTTCAACATCCACCTCACCGTCCATTAGTTTTAAACTCTTATGTCAAGAGTGTTGACCAATCCCAATCTGATCTCTGTATCAGGAAACCGCCTTAAACCACTAGAACACAGAGTCTAAAAGCCTAAAATATTTATGCCTCTTCTCTTCCCTTAGGAGATCCATCTAAGACTCCCTCAATTGGTTCTTTCCTTTACTCTATTAAGTAATAATGTCAACCCTTCTTGATACAGTTCTGCTTGATCCAATGGTTATAATAGTGGCCTTTAGGGAGTTGATGGTGGACATTGGTCAATCAGTTGTCACTCTGACGTACAAACGAAGGAAACCATATCTGTCACCTGGATTCCATCTCTGAAGTAGATTTGCTTTGATCTATTCTTTTTGCACTACCTTCTAGTGGGAGCTACTGTTTTGTATATGAGTTGATGGATGGAGATAATTTCACTCTTTATGGCTGCTAAGTGCTTATAATATCAGATGCTCTCTAATGGATCTTACCATTTTCATAGAAAGGAATGGAAAAGTTCCAAACTAAGATGGAAATTGTGAAGAGAAAAAGATTAAGAACACATTTGCCATTTCTTGGGCATTCAGTTCTATTTAAAAGAGTAATGCAGAAACCCTAACCCCATTCCCTTAGGAAAATTGTGGCTCAAAAACTATTCTTTTGACCTTTTATGTTTCTAAGCAATGTTGGTTTCATATAAGTGGTTCCTTTGAAAATAATTTTTAAAAATATATTATTTTTCCTTGTATCTTGAAACTTTTTTTAAAATATTTTTGTACAGGGGAGGAGGTAGTTTCCCATTCTGTTTCATCATGGATTTGACAGACAACAATGAGGTCAGTGTAAGTCTTTCATATTTGTGTCAGATAGTCTTTTTTTTTAAAGATTTTATTTATTTATTTGACAGAGAGATCACAAGTAGGCAGAGAGGCATGCAGAGAGAGAGAGAGAGGGAAGCGGGCTCCCTGCTGAACAGAGAGCCCCATGCGGGACTCAATCCCAGGACCCAAGATCATGACCCAAGCCAAAGGCAGTGGCTTAAACAACTGAGCCACCCAGGTGCCCCTGTGTCAGATAGTCTTAAAATAATTTGAAATATTTTGCTTAATTATATTGTCTTATCATAAAAAGTGGTAGTGTTATATTTTTTAAAAAAATAAGGAATATATTCAGTGATTCTCCGGGGAATTCACTGAAACATTCCCAAGTTAAATCCATTTATTATTTTCCTTTAATAGCTATTTTGGCTTTTTAAATGGATTCAGTGTCAGTGAGGACAATATTTTTCAAAATTAGTTCATATTTTCCTCTCGTATCATTTTTTAGGTTGACCGATGTTGAATCTATATGATCTCAGATTTTGCAAAGCAAGTATAACTGTGATTCAATTATATGATGTCATATTTAAGGTTAAACTTTCTGAAACCAAATCAATTTGTGTTTGAATTCTAATCTACCCTCCTCTTATTGGGAAACTCTGGCATAATTTCATAAACTCTGTAAATATAAGTGTTCTCTAGAAAATGAGAAGGACAGCATCATATTTATAGGGTTCTTGGGTGCATTCAAATGAAAGATAGGTTATTATACCCACTTAATACAGTGGCTGGCACAGGACAAGTGATCAATAAATATCAACTATTATTGTCATTATCTCTTCTCTAAACATATAAAACCTTTTTCCACATCTATAAATACAACTGCTTTTTTTCAAGGGAAATATTAAATCACAGTTGAGGATAAACTATGTCTTCTTGCACATTTCTAGATAAGGTAGATAATGTAGAGAGACAGGATTGAAAAATATGTCCCTGTTGACGACCCTGACACATAGGAGAATATTTGATCAAGATAGCAAAGCATTCCTGGGAAGACTGTGACTGGGTCACATTTTATAGTGAGGGAGTTGGAAATCCCAGGGCTTGGAGTGGAGCCTTCACTCATGGGCAGAGATAGTGTTTATTCTCCTTAACTGAGGAAGCCTGATCTCAACTGAAGGAAAAATGCCAGGAGTTGTAGGAGTTGGCCTAAATATTTTTCCAAGTCATTTATAGTTGCAAAGCCCCTAATTAGAAACTGTTCTTCTCTAGAGAAGAAAAATCTGATATGCTGCTACTTTGTCTTCAATGAGAGATATAAATCTAACAGTTTTGGAACTTCACCAAGGATGGAAGGAATGAAAGCCAAATCTTCATGAAGTCTGAGTTTTCAGGAAGTTGAGTAAGAAATGTCTGGCTTTTCTGCTTAAAGTATTCATTTAGGCTCAGACAATGTCCAGCTCTAGGTGATTTACAAAAAAAAAAAAAAAAAAAAAGAGAGAGAGAGAGAGAGAGAGAAAGAGAGAGAGAATCCTGCAGGTTGAAACATCTTTCATAGTGGTTTAGTGAAAGTAAAAATTTTTGAGTTTGGTTTTAAGAAGAATGTGAAATTAAAAGTACCCCTGTTTGTGTGTGTGTGTGTGTGTGCCCGTGTGTGTGTGTTTTGTTATGCCGTGAGAATAACATCCAAGCTATGTTCTTTTACAGAGTGGCTAAATTTCATTTATTTCCTTCAGATTCTTAATCCTCTTCCAGAAAGACTAGAGGATAAATGGGTTCTTTGGAATTTCCTTAAGAGGTTTTTAAAATGGGAATTCATTTGGAAAAAAAAATCTCCAGCTACAGTTCAAGAGAGATTATATGAGTTTTTGGCCCTGTGAAAAATGTTTAATCCCTTTACATAAAATACATTCCAAACCCACTTTGTAAATTCTCATCTATTCTATTACAAAGGTTGTATGAAGGATCCACACTTGAACTCAAGAAATTCAGCAATAATTGAAATGGAAAAAAAATTAAATGATATGAAGTACATAATATACCTTAATAAAAAGACTCAGGGGGCTGGGCATCAGTTTATTACTCTATGCTTGAATCTATTTTAATTTGATCTTTGTGTTTATGTTGCCCTGATGAAAATGCGCACATAGACAAATACACACAAACACATAGTCTTTCATGGAAAGAAAGAGGACAAAGTAGGAAAGGACAAGAGAGGAGGAGGGAGAGAAAATGAATGGTAGAAAGGCAAAGAGAAATAAAGGAAAGAAGAAATAAGAAAAGAAAAATAATTTAAACTGCAGTTCAATACCATATTTTTGATGAAAATGGAAATAGAGTACTTAAATATGATCTATTGACATTTTAAACACACAAAAAAAGATGCAAATATCATTATCACTTCTCAATCACATTTTAGAAGATAAAAATGCTCAATTCACTCCAGAAACATAGACAACACTAAATATTTGAAACAGAAAAGCTAAATATGGAGGTAGGGATATGGAGGTCACTGACTGGACAAGTATGGAAATAGGGACAGCCAAGGGCAAAACCTCCTTTGTGTGTTGGTGTTGCCATCAAAGTCTTAACTAAGAAGGCAACTTCATTGGGTCTAACTCTTAGTGTCTTAGAAAAAGAAAGGAAAAGCAGTCTATTTTTCTGTAAGCATTGCACATGATAATAGACTAAAAGATTACCTTTCAGATTGTATAACAGGGTACTCATTCCAAGTGCAAAAGAAACATCATAGAGTGCTGTTAAATTCTGAACTGGATTTTTTAAAAGATTTTATTTATTTATTTGACAGATGGAAATCACAAGTAGGCAGAGAGGCAGGCAGAGAGAGAAGAGGAAGCAGTCTCCCTGCTGAGCAGAGAGCCTGATGCGAGGCTCGATCCCAGGACCCTGGGATCATGACCAGAGCCAAAGGCAGAGGCTTAACCCTCTGAGCCACCCAGGCACCCCTGAACTGAAATTTTTAACAGTAGTAAATCATAGTAGATCAACATAATTGCTAAGTGTTTTGTTACCAAAAAAAATGGCAAGATAGAAGAAAATCACGCTTTATAGATGCATAAGATATGCGTAGTGAGACTCTTCTAATATAAAAAGAAAATTTAATTATTGTTCTCATGGATACAGAATGTTGGAAAGCAATATTTCTAAAGGATCAGCAAACAAGAGCAATAACCACCAAAAAATTTGTCCAAGGGAGGATACCATAGACACACTTAGGTGAGTTTTATTTCATGTAGATTAATGATCTGGAAAGGAAATAAACCCATATAAAGTACTAAATAGCTAAAAATAAGGAATATTCACATGTATCAAAGTTGGTGAAAAGCAATGATATAAGTAATTATAGACATGAGAAGAATTAGAAAGAAAGAAATTAACACATGTGGACACAGAAATACAAAGAGAAAGTCTTTAATTTCTTTACTGCTCTTATCCTTTAAAAGAACTAAGAACTGAGTAAATTTTAAGTCTCAATGTCAGTTGTTTCTGAATTATGTTATTTTATTAATTTCTACATTACAGAGCAAATATATTGTTGTTCCCATGTACTTAAGTGGAAATAGAAACACAAAATAATGAGCTCATTTGTCCCTCATCTTGCACTAACACAGCACCCAGAATTAAAGGAGCATAGCCTTAGGAACTGTGCTAACATATGATGAACATTCTGGAAAGCATTTGGATTTTTCTCCATTTGGATTACCCCCCCACCTCATGTTTATGAAAAGAATCAAATGGGAGTTATCCAATGGGAAAAATCAAATGGACTGATTATACTAATACTGGGAATAAAGATAAGAAATATAATAGAATTTCCATTCCACTGACAAGAAAATTGAGACTTTGAAAATTTTTATGACTCATCTAGGCATCACTAGATATTAGCAGTGCTGTCATGACAAGTAATTATTTTTCCTGTATGTATTCCTTTTTAAACAGTAATGAATATTATATAAAATTATCAAAAATACTTACATTGCATAAGTTACATAAATAATACCAATTACATTTATTACATGCCTATTGTATACCCACTGTGGGAGCTGGAGTGAGTAGGTTAGGATATGTAAAGGACATTTAGTAAAGAGCTCCTCACTCTAAAGACAATCACTCCTTAATTGAAACAATAAAGCACTATAAAACAGTCTTTGGGATATGATAGATGTTGTAGACTGTTTAACACAGGCTGCCTGAGCTCTTAGAGATGAGAAAATTTAAAGACTAAGTGATCTGAAGAGTGCCTGGGGCACCTGGGTGGCTCAGTAGGTTAAGCTTCTGCCTTTGGCCCAAGTCCTAATCCCGGGGTCCTGGGATGGAGCCCTCCACTGGGCTCCCCACTGAGTGGGGAGCTTGCTTCTCCCTCTCCTCCCTGCTTGCACACACTCTCTCTCTCTCTTTCTCTGTCTCTCAAATATTAAATAAAACCTTAAAAAAAAGATTACATGGACTGAAATTCAACCTTGAATTAAGATCTAAATAGGTGAAATGGACAAAGGAACAGAGATTGACGTATTTATGTTTTAGGTATGTACTCTTGAGAATCTCTTTCCCATGCCAGTAGATATGCCTTCAGTTAATCTTTTCTAAAGCAGAAGGAATGAATTCTGAGTCCTGAGCTTGCCTGGTGTTCCAGTATCACAAAGGGATACCTGGGATCTTGGGAAGGAGATGGGTCCTGGTGTCAGGTAAAGTTGAGTTTAGTCTCCTTGTTTTTTCTGTTTGTTTGTTTACTTAGATTTTTAAAATTATATTTATTTTTTAAATATATATAAAATTAATAAATGTATTAATTTTTTGAGAGAAAGAGAGACAGAAAGAGAGAGCACATGAATGAGAAGGGCAGAAAGTGAGGGAAAGAGAATCCCAAGCAGATTCTGAGCTGAGCATAGAGCCCAAGTATGGCTTGATCCCATGACCCTGAAATCATGCCTGAAACAAAAACCGAGTCACACGCTTAACTCACTGAGCCGCCCAGGCACCCCTCCTCCATTCTTTACTCATGAGCTCTGAGAGCAGCTAAGGTTACAGTGTCTCATCATTTTTCTGTTTACAAAATTATAACACAGCCTTGCCAGTAGTATGCAGGGTCACAATGCATGTCACATAGTAGGTTGCTCTTAAATGGGTGACAGAATTATAATGTGCCATGTGCTATTATATTTAGGGATGACATTCAGAATATTTAGCAAAATTAATGTTGTGGCAAACATAAAATTGAGTCTTCAGTCTAGGACTTCCTTCAACTTCCTAATTTTACTGAATTTACCACACCTCAAAACTCATTTTGAGGAGTTAAAACACACCATATTATCAGTACCTGTTAAGAGAAGGAACTTAGAAGCCTAATAAAATTTATGAAATTGTGTTACATGAAATATGACTATGGATCACTTCTATGAGATGTTTAAAGCAAACTGTATTTTCTCTAGAACAAATTCTCTAAGTGGTGATTCTGTTAGAATTTATCAGCAGTCTTCACTGTCCAAACACATGAAAGACCATGGAGGAGACTGGTTGGATTGTAAGCATACAAAGAAATAGCCTTGAATCTTTTCATTTTGTCCTGCTCTTTCTCTTCTTTGAGATGGCTTGTTGATCACTTCTGTCTAAGCCTGTTTATTTCTAAAGGACCAAGAGCTCAAAGGAACTGAAGTAAGCTTATAAGTATAAGCTTTTGTAGGAACCACAACAAAATGAAATTTCTTTAGAAATTTAAAGATCTATGAGTCTGGCTCTTCCTAGACATATTCATTTTGTTGAAGGATGTGTTGGTGGGAAAAAAAATGTCTGTTACACCAAAATAGCCCAAGAAGCCAGGCAAATAACATGTTACCTGTTAAGAGGCATCCTTCACTTGACCATTCATATAGTCCAGATAGTGATGACATGGACCAAGGGACCACTAAGCCACAAGAAGTTCTCTGACTATAACTGTTTATTATGATTCTACGTGGGCAGAACTATTTTAAATAAAGCCTGATATCAAAGTGGAAACCAATAAAATAGAATCTTTTAAAAATTTTAAACAGTATATGATTACTGATTTGTGATTTGTCCAAATTTCCAAAACGTTATTTTTTTTTTATTTCTCTCCTGTGTGGATATAATCTTAAGACCATGTTATTCTGAAATGCATACACAGATGCTTCCTTGAAATATATATTGATATATCACATGCCTACAGATAGTGGTTGTTTGTCTATACATATAAGCGTGTATGCATACACACATGCACACACACACAAGCACTCATAACATCAAGTTATCATTATTATGCCATTGAGAACAGTATCTGAAATGAAAATAATATCACATCATTTCCTTATTCTGAATTACTTTAGGGATTGCTATTAAGCCTTCCAGTAAGTGTGTATGCCAGACCAAAATAGAGATATGGAAAGCCAGCTATGACTTATTTCCAGTAAGAAAAATCTTACCTTTTAATTTCTCCAAATCACTGAGTACAACGCTCAGAGATACTGGACTAAAAATTTAGCAGAGCTGTGCAACAAGCAGTAACCCACACGTGTTTTGAATTTCACAGATAAATAATTCAAAGTTTATCAGTGCACTTTCAAGTTTAACTTATGATCTCCACCATATTCTTGTATTCATAACACTGTGGGACTTTTCCAAGGAAGGGCATATTTCTCTTCCTACCCTATTGTGAGGCTAGTATAAGTCAAATGATCAACAAAAAAGTCAGGATGAGGTTTTAGTAACTTAAACAATTTGTGCCATTATTTAAGATATACAGTAGGACTATGTGGATTTTACATTATAAGAAAAAACACATATATTAAAATAATATTTAAGATGTTTTTGTACAACTGACTGCCCTGTTCTCCCAAAATATCAAGTACATTTGGTTGTGCCCAGTAATACACTGTGTAGAGAAAGATATATCACACATCACATCATAGGAAGTTAACAATGTTTAATATTATTTTTGATGTTATAAGTTAAAATTTTTTTCACGTATTCCCTTCAAAAAACAAAATGTGTAAACCATGGAAAACTCATCTATTTCTGTCATTAGTGTTTGCTTTCGGCTATGTGTGCATGACTCTCAAATAGTTGGTCACCCTAGTCTAAGCTAACACAGAGCTTCACTTCAGGAAGAAAAATCTAACCTAGTTGTTGGTGTGAATATTCACTTTTTGTTAGTATGTGTGGTTGCAGGGAAACTGTAGTGTGCCAGCCAGAATACTGTCTTTGGCAATAAAAAGGACATTAGGTTTTAATTCTTACACTATTCAGTAGTGACACAAACAATTTGTGACTCGGTTTCCTCATTCTTAAGATGAGGGAAATAACATATAGCTCCTTGTTGAAAATATTAAATGCAATAAAACACATGTGGAGCATCTTGAGGTAACAGAGTGCTCAGAGACTTAATAATTGGTAACTATCATAACCTTTCCTCCTCACCACCTGAAAAATCTATGTGCTAACAAATTACAACTTTTTTTTTCCTTCAGCACTTCAAGCTTTTAACCTGCTTAACTATAGTAAGTAAAAATCCTACCTGTCACTTAAGGAAACTGAGGTTTGTATGAGTAAAAAGAGTAGAATGTTTGATCTCCTGGGTCTCACCTGTCTGATAGGTCTTCATCTTCATTCCTCCACCAATAGGCAGAGCACAAATTGATGGTCTGTTGACAACACCATAGATGTGCTTTCCTTAGCTCTGATAACCTATACCCAGAGAAATTATATCATCTTGAAAACTTTGTTTGTATAATTGGCAGATGGAGCACTTAAGTAATTTGCCACCAACCTTTTGTGAATTTGATAGACATCTAGGTTACTGAGGTTATCTAACAGAAGCAAGCGACATCATTTGACTTTTAAAAAATTCATAGTAATCTCTGAGAGCCTCATTACATGATTATTCTTTTAATACTGTTGACACAATTTTTATTATCAACAGCAAAGCACATTCTGAAATAAAATTGCTTCCCATGGGCTAGGAACTCTAGTGGATGGTCCCTAATTCTTTTAATAAAGTATGAATTTAAGTTTAAATACCTCCTTTTTCTCTTTTTTTTTTTCTGTACATTTTTACCAAGGAAAAGTAATTTACAAGTTCTACTGTGTAGATATAATTTCTACCATGATACTATAAACATATTTGTTCATAATTTTCTCTCTGCAAAAATAAAAAGTGTTTTATTTATATTTCTCTAGTTCTTCTTCTTCTCCTTCTTCTTCTCCTCCTCCTCCTTCTTCTTCCCCTTCTTCTTTCCCTTCTTCTCCTCCTCCTCCTCCTCCTCCTCCTTCTTCTCCTTCTTCTTCTTCTTCTTCTTCTTCTTAATATTCTGAACTTAATTAGAGTTGCTGTGGTGTACCTGGTTCCCTAGGGCCTTGCTGCCCAAAGGGGACTGTGTCCTCTTTCCTTTTCCCAAAAGATCAACCTCATTTCATCTCTTCTCAACATGCTAGCCAGAGACCTAGAGAATAAATCCACCATATTCAAGTGAGTCCTGGGTATTTAAAACCATGAGTCTCGATTAAGTAAGCAAAAATGATTCTTTTTTTTTTTTTTGCAAAAATGATTCTAAATACCTAGGCATCTATGCCAGTTCAGCAGCTTTTAAAGAAATCCAGAAATATTTATATAGGGCACGGAGCTGAAAGGACATGCAGATCCAGTTTTGCTATTGCAGGCAAACCCAGCCCACAAAAAAGTGCTAATTTAGTCCTATTTCTTGTCTGGAAGATAAAGTATTATGATTACTTTTCTGCAGCACATGTTTAGATTTATGGGAGTTTAACATTTCTTTTGTTGTTGTTGTTGTTGTTGTTGTTGTTTTGTTTTTTGTTTTTTTACTTAATAACTAAACAAGGGATTGGGAGAGTAAATTCAAAAAGAAAGAAAATATTAGCTCAAATATAGATAGGTTTAGGTTTTATATGGATGACCTAGTTTAATAAACCATTAATGTCCTTGCTTTTTGTTTTTCTTTTTTATACTCACTTACAGATGTATACTCTCACATGTACATATACAAATATGTTATAGATACACATGTATTTGTATATGTATATATGTTTACTATGTTTATATGGGTATGTATATGTATGTGTGTATGCACATAAAACAAGACAAATAAAAAACAAGGAGACATGCATACATACATGCACAAGCATACACACACACACAGTAGTTGGCCAATATAGCTGCATAAATTTGGCAGAGACTAAAGTTGAAAATAATTTATTACTGATTAAATTCCTCAGTATGGGGAATCTTGCAGTCTCTGAGATATGAAGTCACTAGTAGTCAGAAGGTCTTTTTCTCTTCTATGGGCTTTCAAAATAATAGTTCTATTGCATTCATCATAAGGGATTAAAATATTAGAATTCTAACCTATAAATTATATGGTTGTTAAGACATGATTAACATGTCTTTTCCAGCTCTAGAATTCAATTGTTGTTTTTGGAAATGGTGCTTCGGGAAACAAGAGACTGTTGTTTTCTAGCCATACAGATATATAGATGTAGATGTAGATGTAGATACAGATATATGTACAAGATATTAATTTTCATTAGCAAAAGAATAAAGTATCTTATAAAATTATTTCAAATTCTACCATTATTTTTTCAAAAATTCTAGCCTAAGAGTGTAAAGGCTAAAGATGAATTTCGTCTTCATTCCTCTTACTTTGTATTGCTGGAATATACTAAATTTTAAACAGAATGATACACAATGGCTTCCTTATGAGAATTGAAGAGATTGGCCAAAAAGCACTTCTGATAGGTCCACAGTGAAAACCTTGCTGAGTACCTGGCCTTTGCATGCTTCCAGGATCTCCTCAGGATGAATTGCATATCCCCCACCACACTGCTATGAAACAATGTACTCCAAGACACTTGGTAAGACATTTAGGTGCTCTAATATCTGCAATATCATCCCTATAGTTACAGACTTCTATCTAATCTTTACACTAATTAAAATCCCTTCTTCCTTTGGTGGGGAGATGGGATCTTCATTCAATGCTAGGTACACATTCATTGATTACTCTAGCCTGCTGTGATATTTTCATTTTTTGAATTTAAATCATACTTGCTGTCTATCATCCTTAGATCCTTCATAATAGACTTTTATGTTGTTCCATATGTGAAATACCTTAATCTGCTGAGGAACCCCTTCCTTCAAATGTGCCACTTAGTGTATAGTAGACCTCTAATACATATTCATTGAAGAAACGAGCCTTTCATGGTCGAGCTCAAATATTCAATCTTTCCCAATTCTCCCAAGAAGCCAGTTGCTTACATCTGTCTTTACATAATGTGTTGTAAACCAGTCCATTCAACACAATTTTTGAACAGTTTCTATGTGCCAGGCATAGTTGGAATATTGGCAATAGAGAAGTAAACATGATAAATCTGCCCTTTCAGAACTTAAATTATGTCTACTAAGGAAATGTAGATAATAAAAAAGAGAAAACTCAAAAAATAAGTTAATTAATTTTAGGCAGTAATGATTTTATGAAAATAATCAAATAGGATATGGGATAAAGCTTGGCCTCATTGGACTATGGATTACTTTAGTTGTGTGTTTGTGCATTTCTGAGGAGCAGCTCATATATGAGTGGCATCAGGAAGGATGAATGAGAAATAGTCATATGTAAACCTATAAAAAGTTATATGCAGGAAAAGTAAAGTACAGTGGATCTTCCCTGGGGCAAGAAAACACTTGATTTGTTTGATGCACAGACAGAGGGCAATTGTGGCTGGACCATGAACTTTGTATAAGGAGAGAAATAAAGGTGGAGACATAATAATAGACTCTTGTGGAATCTGTGGTACAAAGTAATGATTTGGAATCTTAAACTGATCACAATGGAAAGTCAATGGAATTTGTTAAAAAGGGAGTTATCTAGTATCTTTTATTTTTGAAATACCATTATATGTTTTTGTTGTAGTAGAAAGAAGATTAAACAAGAGAGACCAGTTGTACGGATGTTGCTGTAATTCTGGTAGGATAACAGTAGAGACATGGGATGGAGTGGTCACCAGGGAGAGATGAGAAGTGATCATATTTATAATATATTTTATTTTATTTATTTTATTTTTTTAATTTTATTTTTTTTTATTTACTTCATAGACAGAGATCACAAGTAGGCAGAGAAGCAGGCAGAGAGAGAGAAGGAAGCAGGCTTCCTGCTGAGCAGAGAGCCCCATGCAGGGGCTCGATCCCAGGACCCTGAGATCATGACCTGATTCGAAGGCAGAGTCTTAAACCATTGAGCCACCCAGGTGCCCCTATCATATATTTCAAAGGTAAAGTCAAAGGCTTTGCCTTGAATTGGAATAGGGGGTAGAGGGAAAGAAAAGAATCAATGTGAAATCTTTTCACCTAGTTTCTAATGGTGACACTAAATGAGGCAGAGGAAATTGGGAATAAGCAAGCTTAGGAAGGTGAACAGAGGAACTTTTCACATGAGTTTGAAACCACATTACTTTGGAATCTTCCACACAATAAAATGAGCTCCTTATGCCAAAGACCAGACCAATTTTACCTTGATAAATAAGGTGTGTGTTTTATTTTCTTTTATTTTTTTATTTTTTAAATTTTTATATAAACATGTGTTTTAAAGTCTAAGCTCTGAATTGCTTTTCAATTCTGTTTCACACACCATATAGTTTCTAAGAAATACAGATAATGTTAACTACTGAAAGCTGTTGGCCTTAAAAATTAAAAAAAAAAAATGTTTGGAAAAAGCCAAGATCAGTGCCTGTCACATAGTAGGGATTTAAAAATAACACTGATCTTCTTCTCTTTGTATTTTAGCAACTAGCATAGTGTCTTTCATGTAACAGATGTTTTTCCCATCATGTAATTACAGAAGTATAGATACTGAGACATTTATTAAATTATAAAGATCATAATGTGATTGAATCAACTATTTTTTTTTCTCCTTCTAAGTTTAACACTCATCACCTTTATGTGTATATGTTGTGTCCATCCCTGGAGAAGCACTGCAGTGTGCTGGGTTAGAAAGACTGTACACCCAATGTAACCCTTATATGTAGTCCAGGAGACTTTAAAGTCTACTTTTCCTGCCTCACAAATGCCTAAATGCCTTAAAACTATGGTTTTCCTTTTATTATTTCCCCACTGATAACACATTGAAAAAGGTGAAACAAAAGGAGAGTGTCATGAATACTGTCCAGACTGTCTTCCTAGCATTTGTCATGTTTGGAAAGACCATGTAGGATTTCGGGACAGTTGGCTGATGAGTTCAGGAAGGACATAATTTCACTCTTGGTTGAGCTTCCTAAGTTGTTATACATGATACGTGCCCCCCCTCAAAAAAATGGCATCCCCAAGCTATCACACATGTGGTCTATGATTAAATTTGAATTAAAGGTGATTAGGATTAATTTTGAGGATTTTGACGTCACTAGACTGAGATGAGAGAGTGAGGAGTTAGCAACAGGGGAGCAGAGATTCCTTGAAGTATAAGGGCCAGTTGGGGCAACCCCAGTAACAACAGGGAAGCCAAGTCACACAGTTTTGGTGCAGTAAGTCCTAAGTCCAAAGGATATATTCAAGGTCCTAACTGGTGGCACCTATGAACTCAACTGTATTTGGAAACAGGATTTTAACAGAAGTAATCAAGTTAAGATGAGTCACACTGGATTATGTTAGGCTCTAATCCAATGACCACTGACTATATAAAAAAGAGAAACACTTAGAAACAGAGATAGAAGACACAAAGAAGAAGGCCACGTGAAGTCAGAGACAGAATGATGCATCTTTAAGCCAAGGAACACCAACGATTTTTGGCCACCACCCAAAGTAGGAAGAGCAAAGAAACATCCTCTGCTACACTTTCATAGAAAGTGTGGCCCTGCCGACATCCTGATTTTAGATCCTAGTCTCCGGGACTGTGAGAAAATACATTCCTGTTGTTTTGAACTACAGAGTTTGTGGTCTTGTGTTATGGCAGCTCAGAAAACTAATAAACATAGCTTCAAAGAATTGCTGCACGGATAAATCAGGCATTCTTGAGGTATTTACAGTTTCATTATGTATACATTTAAACAACTAGATAGGTGGATGGATAAATGATGGATAGATGATAGATAGATAGATAGATAGATGGATAGATAGATAGATAGATGATAGATAGATGACGTATGGTAGATAGAAAAAGAGATATAAGACATACTGTAGCCCCCTCACTTTCCACAGTTTTAGTTATCCATGGTCAAATGGGGGCTGAAAACAGATGATCCTCCTTCTGATGTACAATCAGAAGGTCAGTAGAAGCCTCACACTACATCACAGTGCCTACATCATTCACCTCACTTTACCTTATCATGTAGGCATTTTGTCATCTCACATCATCACAAGAAGAAGGGTGAATGTAGCACAATAAGATATTTTGAGAAAGACCTCATTTATATAACTTTTATTACAATATATTGTTGTGGTTGTTCTACTTCATTATGTTTTTGCTAATAATATTTTATTGTGCCTAATCTATAGATTACACTTTATCATAGGTGTATATATACAGAAAAAAATAGTATAGATAGGGTTCAATGCTCTCTGTGGTTTCAGGCATCCACTTAGGGATCTTGGAATGTATCCCTCATGGATAGGAGGGGGCTGCTGTATATAAAATATAGAATAAGGCCTTATGGCACCCATTCATGTTGTGTTTTATTATTTTGTTGTTCAATTTCTTTGAAGAAGCAGATGTCTGATGAGATTAAATATGAAAGAATAATATTAGGAGAAATGCATGTAAAAGAAAATGGAGAGAGAGCCAAAAAAGCTGGGAGAACCATCAGACCATGCTGCAGGTCTGACCCTGAGTGAAAAAGAGAGGAAAGAAAGGAACGTGTGTTAGAACTTTCAAATGCCACAAGGAGTCTTCAAGTTGAAATGCCCTGGAAGAATTTTTTATCTTCCAAACATGTTTCTGCCTCTACCACATATGGTCATTGGCTGGGAATAATCCACAAGAAGTGCAATTTCTGTGCAAACACAGTGATAAACTGTGTTTATACAGCCATGAGGACTGCCAGTTACTCACTGAAGTTGAGACCTGAGAGTTGTATACTCTTGGTTCCCTTAGGGAGTATAATGATAGGGATGGAGTAGAGGGCTCTTAGTCTTACCTTTGCACACCTGGGAGCTATTCTGTGCTCCTCATTGTCATGGGATTATTTTTCACATTTCTTAACTATCTTTAATTTGTCCAGATAGAAGTGCCAGGGATGGTGGAAGGGGAGTAAGGGAGAAAATGGAAGGTTCAGGTTATTAGCTGGTCTCTGTTTACATGTCCTGATTCATACAGAAGTTAGGGCTATACTTCATTTTGCAAAAGAGAGATCCCTTGATCTCCTATCCATTATGGTAGAAGTGTAGGCACAATTCCAACTCCCTCTTAGTCCTGTCTACTGAAGTGAACTCAATCTGTTTGTTGGGAGTGCACTTTCCCAGACCTAACAATGCCATTCTTCCTATTTTTCTTTCTCTTCATATTTTGCTTCTCTCTGGGCAGGTTAACATTATTCAAACAACAGTACTCATACTATCTTCCATGACATCCTTCAAGTGGTCTTATTTCAGGTCAGTGAACACTTCCCGCAGAACTGACATGTGCTAGACACTGGACTAACAGGCACTGATTTGACAGATAGATATGTGGCCCTGCTTTGAAGAAGTTTGCAGATGACCAGGAGACACTGAAACCCAGGAAAGTCTGTGCAATGTGACGAGCACTGTGTTAAAAGTAGTTCCCGGTGTGTTTGAACCCAAAGATGAGCAATGAAATCAGCCAGTGTGGAGGGCTGGTTATCATAGGAACTTCAGTAGTTCATTGAAGCTGGCAAATCATATAGTTTAATTGATCGTGGATTTCCCGATGTGTTTCTTCAGTTCAAACCTCACTCCTACCCAGCTAGTGATTTCAGTGTCTAAGTTATTATTATTAATTATTTAGTGTTATAAACATTTAAATAATAATAACCCCTGTTAAATATGATGCCCAAAAGAGCACGGCACCTTTAAATGTTAACAAGTATCATATTCAAGCAAGTATAGCAGCAAGTTCAAGATGTAAAAATATAAAATTGTAGAATAGGCACACAATTAAAACATAGATTAGGCTCCAAAGTTTACTCCTAATATAAACAGTTTGGAATACATAATACAATTTCCCATAGAATACAAAACTATATATTACCAGCCAGCCCATGAAAGTCTAATTAGCTTATAATGTAGCTAGTATATTATATATTTATCATGAAAATCATTAAAACCATATTATTCACCAAAAAAATTGGAAAGATTAAATATCCAATAACGGTGGCTTAATAAAATAAATTTTGTTTTAGCTAATTAGCTATATAATGGAATATTGTAAAGCCATTGATGATTAGCCTGCAGAAGAATATTTTCAGACCTTATAAGTTTTCTGATTTAAAGCATTCAGTAACACAAAAATGTAAAAAGCAAAATACAGAAGTTTCTTACCATTCCACTCTCAAGAGCCATCTGTTTTAATAGTTGAGCATGCATTCCAGACTTTTAAAAGAAAATTATTAATATAAATGGAAAAATAAAATGGTATATTATTATTAAAGTATGATTTATTAATTTTTAAAACCCTTAGAATTAATAAAAATGTTTTAATAGTAGTTAAATAATGGAAAAATACTTTTAATTTTTTACTTTTCTGAAATTATTTAATTTATATATTTGTGACTTTCCCAAATTTCAGAATTTCCAAACTTTTCTTCAAGAGTTGGCTTAAATGTCACTTTTCAGGGGAACCTTACTTGAACAATCTTTATCAAAAATAACCATTCTATGTCTTCCACCATGTTCTACCAGGAAGACACATTATCCCCATTAACATGCTATATTTTTCCTCATTGCGTTCATCATCACCTGGTGTATTACATAGCTATTTAATGATTCATTGTTCTAGAAATTTCATTCTATAGAAGCAAAGGCTGGTTGGGTTACTGCTTTATTTCTAGCAACCTATACACATTTTCTGGAATGTAGAAGGCATGCAATAAATATTGTTGAAAGAATTCTTCAACATAAACAAATTGCTATGTACTCAGAAAATACTGTATTTTCAATCTGTATTTATAATAAGCATGCTACTTGTACTCTATTGAAACAAAAAAAAATTACAATTGGGGAAAATATAACCTTATGGATATTCAAAGTTGGTAGTTGTTGAAAAAAAGTTTTTAATTAGGGACAAATCAACACAGAGATGTTTCTTCAGATTTTGATGTGGTCTTTTGAATTAGTTTGATATTTTCTGGATGGTAGATACTAAATCTGTTTACTGGCCTTCAAAAAGGCCCTTCTGCCAATATGCCATCAGTCTGTTTTTAGGACTATTCATATGCATAATAGTTATGATGATACATTTTTTGCTCAAAAATGGAACAAAATACAAGAACAATTGGAGAGAAGATGAGAAAAGAAGAGGGAACGAGAGGCTTTCCAGAAGGTTCTGGGCAAGATTTAGATGACTTGAAGTAACCAAATGAATCATTCAGGATTAGCTACGTTTGGTAGAGATAACAAACAATACTAATAAACCAAGAAAGGTTTGTTTTTCATTCATGCCATGTGCATCAAAGTCACTGGCACTTTTTCTTTGTCCATTCTGCATGATCCAGGTGGAAAAGTCCATTTTGTACCCACAGAAGGAAAAAAAAAAGAAGACTTTGCAGATAAGCAAAGTCTGTACGAATCTTTAAAGCTCTTTTCCGTAGGTGACACCAGACAGCTTCCAAGTAGGTTCTCTTGGCCAATCCCAGAGGCATGGTCAAGGACAAATGCCATCCAGGAGAAAAGGGCAATCTTACTAGATGCCCAGAAAAAGAGAGAGAATCAACTATTTGGAGAACGCTTTAATGACTGCACAGCAAGAAAGAGTGAGTGGAACCTCCACATGAGAAAGCACATGCTGTAGAGGAAAAGGAGAATGCATTATTTCCCAGCCAAGTTTGGGGCCAATACAAATTGGGTATACTTTTTTAAGTCAGGCAATGAATGAAAAATAGTAAATATTGCCTTGGTAGTATTTAATTTTATATCTGTGTATTTCCCATTTCAGATCCATCTTATTCACACCTGCATACAAGATTACGATGACTGAATAAATATAATTACAGTTCAAATAATAATAGTATCAGTGTCTCTAGTCACAGATTAGAAGTGGAATGAAACCAATGTGTCCTATTGATTTTAAGCACTTTGCATCTTTAACAACTGAAGACACCACAAGGCGTCAAAATGTACAATGAACTACATTTAATGGTGAGTCAAACTTAAAAAGGTTATATAGATTAATTTGTTTTCAAAATTCATTTATTACTCTTTTCAAGTAATTTGCCTATTATCTAAATCTAGCACCCATTAGTCTAGAAACCCACATATAACTTCTCTGATTTCTGTGATTCTTAGTTGCCAACATTAGCCCTCTCTTTCCATTTTTCCTTTTATTGCAATTTGCTAATACATCAGTTTGGTCCCTCTGGATATGAATACAATGCAGCTTTTAACTCTGTTTATGGGATACAGGAACACACATCCTGCCAAGAGATTTCACATTGAGCTACAAATTACTTTCACGAATCATTATTTCCATTTTGTTCTCCTTGTGCGCATGGAATTAGTGTGAAGATCCCATTAGTGACAGTGCCATTATAAGCAGCATATTTTTTTAAAGACAAAATCAAACCAAACAATTTTCATAATGTCCAGGCATAAATGAATGTGAAAAAAAAATAGAGGTCATTTTTATCACGAATAATAAATGATATCTAGAAATACAGTGTTGTTTGTTTTTTGGTTTTTTGGTTTTTGATATGGGTGTTTTTCTTAACTTCCATAGCCAGAGAAATATAGGATCAGAATAGAATCAAAAATTGATAGTAAATTTATAAAGAGTATAAAAAGAATTTTTAAGGTGAGGGCTATTTGCCTCTGGTGAACATAATTGTCACTTCCTTTCTCTCCTAAGGTAAGAGAATTCTTTTTAGTTGGATGGCCATATGACTTTAGTTCTTTTAAATTAAGTTAAATTATTATTTTGTTTTGTTTTGTTTTCAGGAAAAGAAAAAGATCATCAAGCAGTATAGATTTTCAATGCTCTTTTCCTGTTTATTTGCAATATGTGAAGTGATGCATTGAGCAGAGCTGAATCTAGTCTAAAAGGCTACAAACAGTTTTCTAGTCCCAGAAGAACTTTTTTTAGTAAGTCACCTCATTTAGCTAGATAGAGCTATTGGATTTGTATAGTCCACAAGTGGTTACTGAGCAACTAACAGACGCCCAGGCTTTTTTCCCAGGCACAATACCGACCTAAATCCCCGCCGTGGTTGGTAGGAGCTGATATGCCAGTGGGGAAGACAGACCACCCCCAAAAAGTAGGATGAGGAACCCCTAAGAAAGGAAGACTTGCTATGCAGCGATAAGGGAAGGTGATGCAGTGACAGTTTTAAAGTGAGGACATCATAGTGCACGTCAATTGAATAATGAGCTGAAAATGGAAAGTCTGAGTCATAGGTGTTTCTGAGGCACAAGCCAGGCAGGAAGGAAGGACAGTTCTTACAAGACCCTGAAGCAGCAGCGTATTGTGTGGTTCTATTTACAGGCGGGAAGCGGGCTGGGGTTGGGACAGAGAAAGTGTGGGGGAGGCTAATGAAAGATGAACTAGATGCCCCCCCTCCCCCCTTAAGCTTGTTTCCTCCAGCAGCCTGACAACTTATTTTGAAAACTGGGCAGAAAACAACAATGGCAACAAAATAAACAACAACAACAAAATAATGCTCCTTTTAGACTGTGAAACTTGTTTTCACAAGTGAGACACCGTGGTACCTTCTGCCAGAACTTCCATGGAAAGCTTCATTATGCACTGTTCTTCTACTGAAACACGTAGGAATTTAGCTTATAGAGAGGCGTCCGGAAAGAGGTGGGGGTGAGAAGGATAGCAATCACGATCATACACTATGTGGATTCCTTTTGTACATAAGGTAGATTTTCTAAAATGATTTTTGCAAATGAGAAAACACAAACTGAGAGATTTAGTGACTTTCCTAAATGTACACTGACAATGAGAACATCTGAGATGGAATAGTCACCCAAATCTATCTGTCTCTAAACCTTATCTGACACTTACCAGTTCATAGTGAAGTCTCTTAGCTGCCAGATTTGCATAGGAGACAGGCTGGTGTATTCTTTGAGCACAAATTAATTCACAAGTAGGAAGGATCAGAAAATACTCTGTCTAGTTTGAGGCAGGGTCGGGATGAAGGGAAGATATGAACAGAAAATATTAAGCAGAAGGGAATAGTTAGTAAAAAAGGATTTATGAAGTTTGAGCTGCTTATTGGAAAAACGGGCAGAGACCAAAAATAGAATTATCACGATACTGCAGAAGCTGAAAATGCGTTTTGCGGGCTTTGCAGAGTGAGATGAAAAACAAGGGACGTCAGCATTTGTTTGCAAGAATGATGACAGCAGTGTGGTAGTGAGATCACAACAGAATGAATCTCAGTGGTCCAGCAGAGCGGTCACTGAGCCTGGCCCTGAAATCCTGTTACTTACAGCTTCCCAGTTCCAGCCTTGACCTGAACAGGTTATAGACACTGACTACATAGCGAATAAAATAATGTAGGGGTCTCTACTGTCACTAAGATATGTGCGGCACTTAATTGTTTTACAGGTTGTAAAACAAGATGGGATATACAAAAAATGCTAAATAATAATAGGCTTATTCCCTTTCCAGGAAAGAAAATTTTAAAAATCCAAAGCATTGCTTTTATGGTTCAATTGCCTTTCAATTCAGATTTTTGTTTTGTTTTGTATTAGTTTTCCAAACCAAACACTTTTTTCTTCTCTTTTTTTTCCTCACAAATTCCAATTGACTTGCCCAGGGCAATTTGTCTTCAAGAAAATGATGTCACCTGGTGACGGTCATACATGCCTATTGGACAAATGTGCTCAGAAAGGTCTTTTTTTTTTGGAGGGGGGTCAACTTTTCCAGGCAGGAAGGCAAAGAAAGGAGAAGGAAGATTTTGAGGGAATGCATTCCGTTGTACTGTTAAATAATGGTCTTCTAATGCATTGGGTGACAGAAAATGCCTGGGCAATTCAGGAACAACAACAAAAAAAATGTTTTTTAAAATTGATAAGTGAGCAACTGTAGAAATGATGAGAATTGGGGTTTAATGCACGTTCTCACTAGATGGCTTACTCAGGGACGAGACTGTAAGTGTGTGCAATTTACTAGCTTTTTTGTGATTCTTTGATGGACTGTAGATTGTCTCAAAGTGGTACTCCATTACCCCTATCACTATTAATGGACTAAAAAAAGTGATCTAATTGCTGGTCATGGAAATACAAAAATACTTTTCTCCTCTCAGATGAAAAGAAAGATGGGACTAGAAAGTGTACAAACTATTAACTGTTACGGTTCAAAATCCTATTCCCTTTAAGTAAAGAATTATGACTTTGAGACCATCAATGCAGATCTTTTGTTTTAAAATAATAGTAGCAGTGGCCACTTCTTAATATAAATGCTAATAACAAATGTGATGCTATTCCTACTGCTTTAACAGCTGGATGGTGAAAGCTATAAACATTGATTTTTTAAAGCAAGATATGCAGAAGTCTTCCCATAGGATGGTGTGATTCCTTTGTCAGTTACATCTCCATTCTCTTAAATATTTTATTTAGTTTGTTAGGTCATATGTATGTAGTGAGATTAAAAATAATACCAGACAAGAGGACATTTGATCTCACATTTCAAATATGGATTCCGCTCCAATTATTTTCAGCTGTTCCTCTTGAGCCTGATCACAGAACCATATCTGGGAGGGAAATGTGTTCTATACTGAAGGTAAGTCCACCTTCCATACCCAGTATCTCCAGAAGTCTACAAACCCTTTGTATCCCGTGGGTATAGCAACTGAACCATTGCTGGCTATCATAAGGATGAGGATTATCACTAATGCTTATAAATGACTGAAAAGGTGTCTGAAAGCTTGCTTGTGTAGAAATTCAAGAAAAAGAAGTCCTATCCACGAAGACTTATAGCCTCAAGGATGATTTTTAATGGCGAGCTGAAATCTAGATTTCTTTTTTCTTTTTTTTTTAAGATTTTATTTATTTATTTGACAGAGATCAGAGATCACAAGTAGGCAGAGAGGCAGGCAGAGAAAGGGGGAGGGAAGCAGGCTCCCCGCTGAGCAGAGAGCCAGATGTGGGGCTTGATTCCAGGACCCTGGGATCATGACCTGAGCCGAAGGCAGCGGCTTAACCCACTGAGCTACCCAGGCGCCCCTAGATTTCTTTTTTCTTAAAAATGTTTGGCTGTTAACAAGTCAAGAAATCTCGGCAAATATATGCCATCTTGCTCTGTGAGGTTGTGTTTCACATTTGGTTTGGTTTATATGTGTGTTCTTGTGATTGTAATAACTGCAACATTAATACCAATGAAAAGAAGTGACACAGAGTTAAAGGATCTGATAATCAAAAGTAATATTGGGAACACATGCATGTCGACTTAAAGATAACACGTTTTTGCAAAACTTTTCTGTGTGAAGAGATTTAACAGGGTTTTTAAATGTTGCCATGTTGTTGACTAGAGGGTTAAGGCAGATAGACAGCTAAATGACTTTTGCCCTGTTAGATTATAAAAATCACTTCCATTATTCAGAAATTCATTTTTGCTGCAGGAGACCCACATCATTTTCATAATAGTAATTATAATAATGAGCATAGCACTTACCCTCACAATTAGACGGTGCTGCCTATCCAGTGAATCCTCCAACTCCTTAGAAAGGAAATACACACCACAGACAGGAGTCAATTTGCCACTGAAATGCAGACATCTCGAGAGTGAAAAAGATGGCATCTCTTTTCCTTCTAGTTCCCAGTTTTTCCTAAGAGTTGTTATTCAGAAGAGTGAATTTAATTAATGTCGGAAAATAAAAATAATCTGTAAGAATTGAGTGGAAACAGAAAAAGTCTCAGATTACCATAAGATACCCCAAGTTGTTAAAAACACAAGCAATGGCCAAGGAAACCTGTAGATTTTTTAGCTTTTAAGCAAAAGGAAATTCTTTCTTTGAGGACCATGTTCTAATGTGTGTGTGTGTGTGTGTGTATATATATATATATATATATATATATATATATATATATGTTATGCATATAATGTATATGCAATGAGAATGTATATATATTCTCAACGTATATGCGCCAAAGAGTATCTATTGACTGGCTGCAGTGTGTTCATCAGCTATCATATGCTTGGCTGTGCATATGTACACCCCCCGTGTCTTTTGGATGATTCCCTACCAATCAGGACTGTATTATTTAGAATACAGGCAAACGATCCTCTTCTACGCTCATGGCCCCTTATGCTCCAGCAATTTCAAACCACACCGTATTTTCAGGCTTATTTTGGCTACATTTTGAATATGCACGCATTATATGGATGGCATTACAGTGGTAATCTCTGGCTGGCAATCTCTCAGAACATTCTGCGTTTGTTTGACTTAAATTATTTTTCTCTTTCTCTTAGTTTCAAGGAGTCTATAAATATAACAAAAATAGCTCTGTTGTATGAATACTTCTGTATGTGATCCTGGCTAGAATTAGTAGTTTGGAATAGTTTATGACTAAGAAATATAAACTCTAAACTTTTGACAAAAGTTCCCCATCCCGACAAGTTCTCCTTAACAACAGCCTCTTTCTAGACCTCAAGATGAAAATAATTTAGATGTACTACTTTTCTTTCTCATGTCTGCATTTCCAAACCCACATCTTTCTTCAAATGCTGCCTCATCCACAAAGAATCAAATAATCTTTCTCTGTGCTGAAATTCATAACATGGAAGCTGGCTTATTACTTCCTTAGAGTACTTAATCACTGTCTGGTCTATAAAGCAAGGATCTTGTCAACTGGCACCATGAACATTCAGAGGGCTCGTTTATAAGTAGGTGTTTAATAAAATCATTTGGCCTGCACTAAGGTCTACTTGGTACAAATACTGTTGTGTGTTGAGTGGAGATCTTATATTTATAACCCACAATGCTGAATGCTTAGTAAATATTTAGTAAATATCAGTGATTATTGTAATCTGCCCTAAAGTTGTATAAACTCATGGAGAAAAGGGTCCTGTTTTATCTATCATCTTCTCATCTCTCCCATAGTACCTAGTATTTACTGTACCTAACATATATTTAACAAATGGATTCAACCTAAGAATTCTATTCACAGTATGCTGCTTAAATCCAAGAATAAAGTTTTATGTCCTTTATAGAATACTTGTATTCTGTAAAATTTATATTTAATTAGAAGCACTTGAAACAAGAAGCACTTTGGAAACAAGTGGCAACTATTCCAAAAGACCTATCCAAACACAATAAACTTGAAATACATTTGAAGAAAAAAGAAAGAACATTCACCCTTCCTCCCCCAAAAAGTTGGTCTATACTGAGGGATTTAATGTTTTTAGCAGATAACTAAAAAATGTGCTGAATCCAAGAAAAGAATTTATGTGTGGCCATCTGAACTTCAAGAAATAATTGCCCTGCTAAGATTTATCTTCCCTACAATTGGGTTAATGGAAGCCTATATTTTGGTATGCAAAGAATCCTTTCTTAAAATAAAAATTTGTAAATCTCTTAGGCGTATTACCCTCTTATTCGACAAGGAAGTTGCCTTCACATATAATCTGTCATAGCCAAGACTGCAAAAATGCACTACTGGTGAGTCTTTAAATGAAAACATTATTTCTTAGAGATGGACAATATTGGTTATCTTCTTCCAGTTATATGTTGTTAAAAGAACAAATGATTCTCATTTTGAAGGGGGGAAAGAAACCTAAACAATTTCAAAAACAATATATTAGTAGGTTTTCAGTGTAAGAACAGACAGCAATTGAGAAATGAAGATGCTTGCCCATTTGCTTCTCTGAAGAATGTGTTTTGGAAACAGAAAGCATGTCCTTGGTGAGGAGAGTGAGTGTCATTTAGGTTTTAGATTAGCTGCTGCCCTAAACTCTATCTTGATGGGCTTGTGTTAAATGGCAAGGTTGTGAAATGAAATACAAATTGGGCTTAAATAGGATAGATTGCATTCAAAATGTGCTCGACTGAGCAGGAAAGTTCAACCAAAGTTCAGTGAGTTCATGCTGGTGTGAAGTGGGGAGAGGAGTCGGGCACAATGTCATGTCTGCTGTGGGTGGGACCTCCCGGGGACATCTTCTGGCTTCCAAAGGCGACATTATATACACAAACAAGGGCATTCCAGCAGTGACTGACATCCTGCCGGATGAAGTTAATTTGATCCACCTGAGGATAAATCTAGCAACTGCCTTATGACCAACATGCTCACTGTCGGTTCACAATGTATATGTTGACCAACACAGCATTGATCTGCATTGTGGAGAGACACTTGTGACTTTAAGCCATCATTCATTCGATTCTAAGAAGCTAAATCGAATGGCATAAAAAGGAATATTCTTATCTTCTCAATTACTATCTACTTTTAGCATGATTTACATAATTCAAAAGAACTTTGAATTATTTCATGGATCCTACTGAGAAATTGTCATATTTTTTACATTAAAAAATCACAAATTTGAAACAGATGACTTTCTTCTTTCCAGCTTTATCTGTTATAGCTGAAATTTGATAACACAATGATTTTCTCTTGATAGACCAGAATCTAAAACTACTTGCATTGATGAAAATAATTAGCTTATATACTAGGAACTGTTCAAATACTTTCTATTCTCATTTAATTTAATTTTTCCAATGGTTCTATGATGAAGTTAATATTATTAACTTCACTCCCATTCTACAGATGAGAAAGCTGAGGCACTAAGAGGTTTGTGGAGAGGCCAGAATTGTACAAAATAGAACCAGTATTTAAACACATTGGGTGCCTGGGTGGCTCAGTGGGTTAAGCCTCTGCCTTTGGCTCAGGTCATGATCCCAGGGTCTTGGGATCAAGTCCCACATTGGGTTCACTGTTCTGTGGGGAGTCTGCTTCTTCTTCTACTCCTCCCCCCTGCTTGTACTCTCGCTCTCTCTTATGCTTTCTCTTTCTCTCTCTCTCTTTCTCAAATAAATACATGAGATCTTTAAAAAAAATAAAATAAACACAATCCACTTAGCTGCAGAGATGAAAAATTAAACCATTAATTGTGACATCCTACCCTCTCAGGCTCAGTAAAAAAGGACATTATGAGGTATACACAGTTAGAACACCTGAATGGTCCAAACTGAGAGATGAAAAGTAGGAATTCACATAAATCTTTCAGCTAATGGGCAACTAGGTTCTTTTAGAAGTGATGAGAATGTTTGAACATTGATTATGGGGATGGCTACACAACCATGTAAATATAGTAAAAACCATTGAACATACCATTATGCATGTATATGTATATATTCATATACACAAATACATGTATTCACATACACAAATTCATATACATGAATTCATATACATGAAAAATATTTTAAATATGTGTTTTATTTTAATTAATCTCTCAAATTCTTATTGAAAGATTACAAATCAAGGAAGGATAATTGAGGCTATTTAAACTTGTGTGACCATATTTAAGGATAGTCTAAAATTATCGCATATAATCAATCACCTGAACTGTTTCCAAACCACAGATTCTTTTGTGACTTGATTGTGAGGCACACATATATGTGTGTGTATATCCTTTTTTTTAAAAAGATTTTATTTATTTATTTAACAGACAGAGATCACAAGTAGGCAGAGAGGCAGGCAGAGCAGCCGAGCCCAATGCAGGGCTCAATCCCAGGCTCCTGGGATCATGACCTGAGCCAAAGGCAGAGGCCTTAACCCACTGAGTCACGCAGGCGCCCCTGTATCCTATTTTTTTATGAATCTATTAATTACTCAGAAAGCAATCCTAATTACATTTTCTCCATTTTAAAATTTTCTAATTGTCATTGAAAATATGTTCAAATATAAGTATTTTATTTATCATTTTCCTTCAACTTTCTTAAAACATTTATTTTTTTCCAGTTTGAACTATAGGAAAGCAGAGAGAAGCCACTTTGGAGTGGTTCACTTCCTAAAAACATTTATCTTCAAAATAAATTAGATTTCGGCTGCTTTGGTCAGTGACTGGAAGATGACAAGCCATCAAGCTTATCAGTCCAAAGCACTCTGTTCTCGATTTGGGATACTAGCATTCATAGTCTAATTTTCCTAAGGTTACATCCTCCTATGTTTAAATTTCGAATGCCCTAGGGAAAAGTGTACAATTAACCCCACAATTTATTAATTGCCCTATACTATATTCATTTTTGCTTTGTTTTATTTGAAGATATATTTTGTGGTATTATGAGAAAATACAAAGCAAATGTACTATATTCATTTATAGTTACATTGTGTTCTATTGTCTCATACATATAATGAAAGGATCATGCTGACCCCTATGTTCTAAGCCACATGAAAAACACACATTTTAAATTTCAATCATAAATAGATTTATTCCCCGTTATGGTTTTCTTGTTTTAGCCTGTATCAACACAGACATTTAAATAAAATATTTATTTGTCAAAGTGTGATTTGCTTGACATAACTGATTTTAATGCTGTTTGGGGTTTTCATGATACCTCTTTAAAAAGAATTTTTTAGGTTAAAATTCAAACATTTCACCTCTTAAAATGCTTCATGTTTGATTTGCTGTGTTTGAAATAAACATATCCAGCCTACTTGACTCTCTCCTTATTTAAGGGAACCTTTCTGAAAAGCAGGCATGACAGTTAACTCCCTCTCCATGGCTTTCCAAGAATGAATTAAAATGTGCAAAATGACTTGAGATTCATGGTGAAAGGATGCTTTAGAGTGTTAATCCCCCATGAATTCTGCCTCCAGGATCCTGCTTAAATGAGCAGGAAACTTCTGGAATTAAAGATGTGAGTTAGCTCACATAAATGCCATTATTTGTAGGTGCATGTGCATGAGTGCAAATACAGACAGACCTAGAGAGACTAAGAAATAAAATCTCCTGTGTGTTGGAGGAAATGCTCTGGGGAGGGAATAGATATTTTCAGAAATCGTGTTGTATCTCTTAACATCCTTCAACAGTTTACCATACCATTGACTTGAACTCTGATCAGACTTTTGGAGACTTGCAAATCAATTAAAGGGTAGCAGTATATTTTGGTTTACTGATGAAATTTCAGAGTTTAAATCTTTTTTCCACTTCTATCTCCATGTTCTGGGGTGGGTAAGAAATACAGTGTACTTTTTTTTCCTGTGTATTACAGTGGGGAAAAATCCTGATGCTGTATGACCACACGGTTCAAACAGTACTGCCTTTGAGAGCAGATTTAAAAGTCTTGTGTCTGATGATTACTGCAGAAGTTTAATGTTTGAATTATTTTCACAAGTATGTGACATGATCTCTAGGTTGGTGTACACCGGGCAAGGTAGCTTTTGAATGTTTGTTTTTAAACCATCTCTCTGCCTCTGTCTCTCTCACACACGTGCGCACACACACAAATCTATAATTAGATTTATACTATTACAGTTATGATTTTTTTAAAGGTAAGATGGAATGTTTCAATTTCCAAAAATCAGTTACTTAAACATTTTTAATCTACAAATAGGGCAAATACGATCATTCAGGTGGTCTAATTTCCTGTCTAATATTAGCTACATTTATGAAGTGGAGCAAGCAGGTAGGCGATTAGGATAGGTATGAAATGCTGTGAAAATATGAAAAATCAGAGTTTTAAATGGAAGTAAATTTATGGTAAAACTAAAATAGAGCGGTGACTTTACCATTTGCTTTTTAACATAGCTGTCATTTTTACCATTTGCTTTTTAACACAACTGTCATTTGCATCAGGAGCTTTGTTTTTTTAAAGTGCTTTCAGATTTGGTGCCTTGGTATCTTTTCAAAGCCTTGTAGAACAATTGGAATTAGGCACTTAATCCTTCAACTTGTCAATGTCAAGGAAAAGGAAAATGGATTAAGCAGCAGAAGATGCCTGAAGGTTTGGCTGATAGACTCTTACTTGACTTTAAGAGCACATCTTATTCATTGGGCTTTGTTATTTTTTCACAACCTCTCCTGAAGAAGGAGACTGGCCTCTTCTGCTTTAAGGACAAAAGCTGTATCCCAGTCACCCTGCTAGAGAATTTCCTGGTCCTCTAACAAACATCCCTACTGATGCAGTTCATGAAGACTTTCCTGGACCAAAACTCCCCAGAGGGAGTCTGCTTGTAAATGAAAAGTACTGTGTATTAGTTTTTGCCTTTAGATATGCTTAGTAGACTATGGACTCTTTCTGACCTTTAACAACAAACAGCAATGATATTTTTGCATACCAACTTTACACCAAGGATTCCCTGTGAAGTTCAGGAAACAACGATTCAGGGACTCCAACTTTTAAGGTCCTCTTCCAAGTCCTGGGAGAAGCCCTACCAATGTGTTCATAATATCATGCTTTTGTATATTGTCCCAAAGAAAGATAGTTTCATCACAGTTGATCAAGACCTCAGCTTTTATCACTTTAGTTTCCCCTAGCTCACATTTCCTTCCATACCAGATGCCCTTAGGGTGATCAGAGGCAATTTTAGGCTTTGGCGGAGCAGAAAGTGAGTTTGAGTGTAAGTTTAGGGTTTGGAGATGATGTTTATTTGGTTCACAGTAAGTTCCATGCATAATTATCGCTGGCCATACCTATGCCAACTCATGCTTATCACAATACAAAAGAAAGTGTCCCACAATGCCTGGTATGGCAAGAATGTACATGATGGGGTAGATAAATGTTCAAAATATATGCAGCTAGAAGCTAGCTTGTGACAAATTTTTCAAGGATCTAATGTGTAAAATGTTAGGAATATAGTAAAAGAATATATTAAAATTTTTGGCACATATAAAGTATGTACAATGTATTTGACTTTTCTTGTTTAATGTGAATGGCATATTTGCAAAAGTTTAATATGTCTTCTTAAGTGGAAAGATGTCTTAGAATATTTTAGTAAAACAAGAAATTATAGACCCTTTATTTGGACATATATGTTGTGTACCTTCTTTTATCACTTTAAAATTTTCACATAATTGAGAAAATTTTAAGGTAAAGTGAATGAAACATGAAATACGAGTTATAAGTAAGAGTGGTGAACCTGATAGTCATCGTTTTGACATTGAGAAGGGAATTGTAACTAGAAGTTTTTACATTATACCAAAAGTAGTAACTTATTATGAGAAAGAGATGAGTTTCATATAGAAGTAATACATTTTTTTGTTACTAATTGACTTAATAAAAAGGAAACTATTAGGTAAATACATGGTCAAGATTTAATTATTTTGCTGATTTTACAAAAAGGTACTAGTACCAACAAAAAATAGGGTAGAATTCATAATATGTGAATACAATACAGATTTTGATCCAAAACTGATGATCTGTATCAAAAAATGAAAAGAAAAATTTAGGTTTTGTCAATACACACATACACATACACACAAACCTATACACACATTTTAAATGCTCTGAAATCAGTTAAATCCCCAAACTGACCAGACTAGAACTTAGGTGATTAGCTGAAATAGGTGTATGGCTGAAAGAAACTTGTCTACATGTTCAATTGTCATAACAAAAATTCAGTCAACCCCGACTAATGAAAAACTGAATTATCTTTCTATTCTTACTATAGATAGGAGAGATAGGATATTAAAATTCTTATCATAAGACGAAGCCATCTAATAAACAAAACAGCCAAAAATGTATATAAAAATAAATATTACAGAGGCATATCAGGAAAAAAATTAGTAATAAAAAATTGAGTTATTTAGATTTTATCCTTGTGGTATGTGTCAGCTTTTAAAAATTTGCATATTTAAAATTTGCATATATATACACTACATGTATATATATTCACCCTATAAGTACACACTATATATAGGCACATATATATAGTGTGTATACACACTATATATATGTGTGTGTATACATACATATATATAAAAACCTATATATATACACCTATATATACATCTATATATAGGTGTATATATATATTCATAACCTACATTCTTTTTTCTTAAAATGAGACTATAAATAAGACAAGCTTCAGGCTCCTGAAACCTGGATCTCTCCCTACCTACATATAGCTCTTGGAGTACAAGCAACAGAAACCTGGTGTGTGTTTAATTTCAGGAAAAGGACGGGTTTATTATAAGAACATTCAGTTCCTCACAGAATCAAAGAAAGATATCAGTGACTAAGATTGAGGAGGTGGGAGCCAGGATTGGAGACAGACTCTGGATTCTAAGAGTGTCTCCACTGGTTGGAAGATCCTGCTGTCTTCCTAACTGCCTCTTTACTTGAAATTCAAATGATGAGGAGGAAGACTGCCTAGAAAGGATCCTGGGGGTGGAATCCTTTGAGTACAACGTCCCAGAATTGCACAGACCGGGGGCTGAGCAGTTTCACCCGGGAAGACATGCAAGGGAGACAGAAATAAAAAACCTGCTACAGCCAGATATGCTGCTTAATGTTGGGGATAGGTGGGGGAGACAGGGGTCAGGGAGCCTTGCACTTTTCAAAAGCTTTCACTTTAGTGTAAGAGATAACAACATAAATTGATACTTTGAAAATTATATTAAAATCTAGGGAGATTTAGAAACACAGGATAAGAAGACAAACCCCAAACCACACATTCTTGGAGAGAAAAATGCCTGAACTGGATCTTGATTTTGATTTTAGGCTTCTTTTCTTGAGAGTTAAAAAAATAATAATAAAATAAATTCATATTTTAGTATATGTCCTTTATGAAAAAGGGGGGGGCATCTGATCTTTTTAACTCATCCAGTATAATAGCCTCTTCCAACAGGAATTGAATCCCAGAGAAGTGAAGTAATTGGCAAAAGAAAACACAACCAGTTGGTGGCAAAATTTTACTGAAACCCAGGTCTTCTGAATCTTACTACAATACTCTGTTGATCATTTTACACAACAGATGAAAGGAATTCAGGGAACTCACCCAACATCAAAGTGAGTAAATGGAAATTTATAGGAGGTTCAAGGAAAACAAGTAAAAAATCTGGTATTTATCATTTTAATTCAGGAAACATGACTAAAGCTATGTATATAAAAACTTTTAAATCAAAACATAGTATGTACAGGTTAAAGAGAACAATCTGTTATGGGGAAATAAATGGGCATTTCATAATAGGAAGCCATAAGCAGGAGTCCATGGGATTTTTCAACTAATTGACAGCATGTTCAACAGTGAAAGCAATGACATATGTCAAACATCATTTAACAGACTTTAAATCTGACTTAATAACAAATGCATAACCCATTTAGACCTAGATTCCTGGCTTTGATTTCTTAAGAACATATAGACAAATATACTTTATAGCATATATTAAGATTCATGATTTACAACCTACACAAGGATGATATTACCCAAAACTCTGGGTAATGGATAATAGATATTCCAGATCTACATGTAAGCACAAGAGTATGCTGAGCACAAGGAAAACGACCAAGGCAGAAAGAAAGTAGCAAGGACAGAGAAAATACCCCACCCTGAAATGCATTCCCAGTGCATTTGTTAGACTGTTTATAAACCATACTCTTTCTTTCCTTCCTTTCCTCTTTTTTGTTAGTTCTTCTCCTGAATCCATGCAGACGTGTGCCTTGTTCCCTGGGGATTTTCCCTTGCTGTCACTGCATCAACTATCTTTTTCACTATTATGTCATGCATAGAAACATCTTCCTCTAAGATTTCATTACTTGAATTTGATACATTTATGTAAGGTTCTAGGGAGATTAGCAAAGCAAAAAAGAATAGTGATAAGAATATGAACTTTTATATCAGACAGAATTGTGTTTGAATATTCACTTTATTACTTGATTACCTTAATACCTTGAGTAAATAAATAAGAACATAAAATCTCAGTTAATTCTTTGCTCTTATCCATCTCATTGTCACTGTGGTGTTGAAAAGATTAAAATGGGGTGTCCGGGTGACTCAGTTGGGCAGATGCCTTAGGCTCAGGTCATGATCTCAGGGTCATGGGATCCAGGCCTACTTTAGGCTCCCTGCTCAGCGGCGTCTGCTTCTCCCTCTCCCTCTGCAGCCCCCCACCCCTCAGCTCACACACACTCTCTCTCTCTCAAATAAATAAATAAAATATTTTTTTTTAAAAGAAGGATTAAAATAATTAGAAGGCAGAGTTCTCAGTAAATTTCACTCATCATCGTCCTCCTGCTCCTCATCACTGATGAAAGCAATATTTGGATGAATGTCCTCTCTGGAGCAAACATATCTCATAAGCCACTTCTGTACTTTTCTTTTTTTTCCCCAATGATTCATTTGATTTGGCTTCATGCTAATTTTTAAAGAATTTCTTTTAGTAACTTTCTTTACATTTGCGGGTTCGCTTCCAGAATTTTAAAATAAAGCAAAAAGAGAGAGAAGCAAGAAAAGATGAAAGGTTATCAGTGGGAAAATAGAAATGAGAGATGGATATAGGAGATATGGGTTTAATACATGAACCACTGAATTTGAACTTGTTACTCTTACTTTTATTTGTTCCCAGGGCATCTCTGTTCCCCTCAAGTGCTGGCTCCAGAGGGTTAGGAAGTTCAAACCTGCCAGGCTTAATCTGAGTGAAACAGATGACCGCGTCACCTGATGAGAATGGGAGAGGCAGGGTGAATTCAGGGGCTTGAGTAAATTGAGTATGCTTTGGAACAGCTCCTCTGGGAAATTGTATAGGGATTCAGCCACGAGTGAATAAAAGGGTTACCGAGAAGCACTGAGTGGAGAGAAGGCATTTTCAGAGGATCCACTTAGCCTAGTTACGTGACTCTCTAACATAGCTCAGCAATTCTTGGATAGAAATAAAGAATGGAATATTTTCTGTTTAAAGGGTTGCTAACAGGTGGAGGTTTGAGAGTACCCAGAGTAAAATTATTCTCATTTGTACTGTTGTAGTGATGAATTCCTGGGCTGCACACCGAGTTGTTTGTTTTCATGATGTATAACATTTTGTGTGTTTGCTGTAACAGAGCAGGGTTACTATATCACACGTTTATTCTTTTTTTTTTCTTATCATGAAGGAGATATTTGGTTGTTGGAAAGAGTTTAAAACGAAATGTGGAAAAATCATATGGCTCTTAATTTAATTTACCCAAAAGAAGAGATTAGTAATTTGAAGGTATAGAGAGAAAAGGGGAGAAGATAGAGGGCATTTATTATATGATGGTATGTGTGCTTGTAATTTGATATTTAAAAAATTTAAAAATTTAGGGGTGCCTGGGTGGCTCAGTGGGTTAAAACCTTTGCCTTCCACTCAGGTCATGGTCCCAGGGTCCTGGGATGGAGCCCCGCATCGGGCTCTCAGCTCAAGGGGAGCCTGCTTCCTCCTCTCTCTCTGCCTATCTCTCTGCCTACTTGTGATCTCTGTCTGTCAAATAAATAAATAAATTCTTTAAATAAAAATTTAAAAATTTAAATAAAAAATCTGAAATTTAAAAATTTTAATACACCATAACTTTTTCTATAACTTTAATTACTGTTCTATAATTCCAAATTTCTACATGGTATTCTGTTTCAACTATTGGTGTGGTTTATTTAACTAATTCTTCAAGGTTTATTTGCATATTCTATTTTAGCTTTTACATTATCTTCAAAATTCCGTTGAATACACTATAGTTAAAGCTTGTAATAATTCATGATTATTTGTTTAATACATATCCTTAGGAGAAGACTTACTTGATTGAATATATGACCTTTTGTATACTGTTGTCATACATTGTCAAATTCTCTTCCAGAATGACTTCTTAAATATATGTCCTTTGGCTATGCATGGTAATTATTCTAGAAACTTAATTAACATAAAAATATTATGTTTTACTTGGTTATGTATCTTAAAATTGTAAGCAAAAAGGAAAGTATAGAGTTGTATTTCTTTTGTCAAAAATTATTAAACTTTACAATATTTTGACTAAGAAGTACCTTAAACACGTAAGAAATCATGGAGAATAATAAAAAGACACCAACGTACCCATCACTGCAACAATATGAATAAAATATTTCCATATTTGTTTTCAGTGTCTCTAAGTTTTTTCAAAATAATTAAACATTGCAGATATACATTGTTTTCATATTCACTTTCCTGAATGTAATTAAGAATAATCATATCTGGTCCATTCCATTAATTTCTTCTTTTACTAATTACCTTCTCCTTTTTCTAATTCTTAAGATGAAATCATAGCTCCTTTAAGATATTTTTCACATTATTTAAAAAACTCTATTGGCAATAGTGTTTATTTATTTATTTTTGCAAATGAATAATAGTCTCTCCTTTTCCAATCCACTTCCAACTTTAGGTAAGCAATCAGTATTTTTCTATCATCCCACCTTTCATATATTCACAAAATATATCATATCCATATAGGGTCTTTCTTTTTCTCTTTCCCTCTCCTCCCCTCGTTTTTTTCTCCTCCTCCCCTACTCTTCCTTTTTCTTATTCTTCATTTTCCTCCTCTCTCTCTCTCTCTTCTCTTTTGTTCTTAGCCAGAGAAAGGTACCATTTTATTTATTTATTTATTTATTTATTTGTAAGATTTTATTTATTTATTTGTCAGAGAGAGAGAGAGAGAGAGAGCAAACGAGCACAGGCAGACAGAGAGGCAGGCAGAGGGAGAAGCAGACTCCCTGCCGAGCAAGGAGCCTGATGTGGGACTCGATCCCAGGACTCTGGGATCATGACCTGAGCCGAAGGCAGCTGCTTAACCAACTGAGCCACCCAGGCGTCCCGAAAGGTACCATTTTAAAAAAATAACCCAACAAGTTATTTTACAACATACCTGAAAAAAACTTTGCACATCCATATAGGACTAGCTCATTTACCCTTGCCACATAATATCACTAGATCTGAATACACCACAACTAGGTCAGATATTAGAAGACATTTAGCTTGTTTATAATCTTTTTGTTATTGAAATTCTAAAATATGTACTTCTGCTCATTAATTATTATATATAAATAAGATTTTATGCAGTATATATCCTTCAAGTAAAATTCTATGGCCAAAAACATTAATATTTTTTAAAAAATACACACTATTCTTACATTAATTTGTAATATTATGGCAACTTATAACAAATTTATATTATGATATTATATAACAATATATGAAAGTGGATATTTGCACATACTCTCACCAGCATTGCATCTTACCACTTATTTTCATGCAATTGTATGTTTTACTTTTCCATAAAATCACTTCTAAGGCTATAAGCCCTCTTTGGAGTATACCTTCAGCTATCCTCCAGAAGTTTAACATGTTAACACTTAAATTTTATTTTTATTTCTTTTTTATTCTGAACTAATTTTCTGTATTCAATATTTCCCTGATTCTATCCTTTGTAGTTTAAAATTTATGCATACTATTACTATTTATTAAGACTTTACAAGGAATGTCTTAGTTATTTAATAAGCTTTTATGTTAGAATAGATTTAGATTTACAGAAATATTGTGAAGATAGTACAGGGGTTTCCCATTTCACCCTCACTCGGTTTCCTCTTCACTAACATCTTATTTTAGCATAGTTAATTGGTAATAATTCCTGACCAATCCTGACACATAATTATTAAGTAAACTCCTTACAGTATGCAGATATCCTTAGTTTTTACCTAATGTGTTTCTCTATCCCAGAATCTAGTCCAGGACACTACATCACATTTAATCACTTGATCTCCTTGAGTTCCTTGTGACTGTGACAGCCTCTTGGAATCTCTTTGCCTTTAATGACCTTGACAGTTTTAAGGAAGACTGGTTATGTATCTTGTAGATGATCTCACATTTGGGATTTGCCTGATGTTTTTCTCATTAGATTGAAATTAGAGGTTTTTGGGAGAAAGACCAGCAGGGTGAAATGTCATTATCTGCACATCACAGCGATTGTATATCAAAGGTATATACTCAGCATAAGTTCACTGTCCACCTGCGTCTTGCCTGGCTGCGGCAGAATTTAGTTAGGTTTCTCCACATTAATTATTGACTCCTTTTCCTCTGTTTCCAAGCTGAATTCATTGTAAGGAAGTCACTATGCACAATGCACACTTAAAAAGTAGGGAGTTATGGTCTGCCTCCTTGAAGGAGGATTATCTACATAAATTATTTCCATTCTACATGTAAGATTTGTCTTTTCTCCCCATTTGAGTTATTCAAATGTTTATTTATAGCAGCCCATAGGTACTTATTTTATATTTTAATGTGTAACCCAATATGATGTTATTCTGTTGGTCATTGGAAACTTCGTCAGTTGGAGCTTATGTTCCTTTGACATGCCCCATCATTGTGTTTTTCTTTTGATCATAATACTTCTTCTGTGGCTCTTAGTCTCAGTTCCATAGTTCTCGGCCTTCAGTCTTATAGGCTCAATGCATTTCCAGTTACGAAGGTAAGAAACTTTCTCCTACATAGCCTTCAATTAGGTTGTTTTGTACATTTGTAATACAATTACATTATTTTGTCACAGTCTGCATTCTATTCTGTGACACCTTGATCTCCTAAGTAATTTAAATATTTATTTACTTATTTTAAAGAGAAGGAGAGATTGGGGAAAGAAGCAGAGGGAGAAAGAGAGAGTCTCAAGCAGTCTCCATGCTGAACATGGAGCATGTCCCAGGGCTCGATCTCACAACCCTGAGTTCATGGTCTGAACCAAAAACAAGAGTGGGATGCTTAACTGATTGTACCACATAGGCACCTCCTAAATGACTTTTTAAATATACTTCCATTAAGGTTAACTCTTTGTTCTGTTTGTTTAACATGTTTTCATGCTCCTCTTTATCCCTCAAAATATTTCTTATTCTGAAGTCAGCTTTGTTCGAAATTAATATAGTTACATCAATTTTGTTTGATTAGTATTAAAATGATTCTTTCACCACCCCCTTTACTATTAACCTATTTGAATTTATATTTAAAGGAATCATCTTCAGAACTACATATAATCCAGGATTTTTTAATTCACTCTATCACTTTCCATCTTTTCATTCATACATTTGCACCATTCACATTTAAAATTATTATTGATGTAGTATTATCATCTGCCATATTTAAAATGGCATTCTATTCCCCAAAGGTGTTTATTTCTTTTTTTCTCCACTTTTTCTGCCTTCTCTATTTCTAATTTTATTTATTTTTTAATGCTTCTTTTTTTTTTGAATATTTTATTTATTTATTTGACAGAGATCACAAGTAGGCAGAGAGAGAGGAGGAAGAAGGCTCCCCGCTGAGCAGAGAGCCCGATGTGGGGCTCGATCCCAGGACCCTGGGATCATGACCCGAGCTGAAGGCAGAGGCTTTAACCCACTGAGCCACCCAGGCACCCCTCTATTTCTAATTTTAAATGAGCATTTATATGATTCCATTTGTCTCCCCTTTATTTAGTGAACCAACTATATCTGTTTTTTAGTGATTCTAGTACTTGCCCTGGAGTTTACATTATGCATTTTTAACTGATCTGTGCCTGCTTTCTATTTATTTATTTGTTTAAATTTGTTTATTTATTTATTTACTTTGCCTGCCTTCTAATAATACTATTTTGCTTTATATTTGGTGCATGTAGCTTAGAATATTCTCCATCCCTTTTTCTTCTTCCTTGTGATATTGTTGACGTTTATTTCATTTATCCATATGCTACTACTACCCAGTACATTGTTACTATCCTTGCTTTAAGACAATTATTTTTTAATAAATTAAGAACAGAAGATTATATTTTCTGTTTCAGCATATTTCCTAGTTGGTGGTTTCACTGGCTTCTGTTCCAGGGAAACAGATGCTGACCATTTCTCCATGGATATGTCTGTCTTCCACATTTTGGGGTAGCGGCTTGCCTTGAAACCTCACTTCTCTGACAGGTCCGTGATATGTCACGATTTTCAGCCTTTCCAGATTTTTCTTCTTCTAAATACAGGAGTGACAGTTCCCAAACTCTTTAAAATTCATAGCTGAAACCAGAGTCTTACACTTAAATTTTTAACACACTTTAGAATATTCTTTTCTGTCACTTCCTATAGTTAATTAGAAAGTATATCTTTTTTCTTCAAAACAAGAAGGACCATAGAATCTGTGCTAGTTATAAAATTAATGCTTCTCAGTTCAAATCCACCTTCTTTAGCCTCGTTTTGTGATAGAGCAGGATTCTGTAAACATTTTTGCTGTGCCAAGTGACAAAATACTAGGTCTTCCCAGTAGAGGAAGATGATCAAAGACAGGAGCTTCTCTTCTTGGGTTGGAAGTGTTTCTTCTGGCTTCTATGGCTTGGAAGCCAAAGGGCACTTTTTGGTCAATGGTGTGCACTAGATCCAATGTTATGTGGCCCCCAGCAGGTGCAGCCATCACCCAGTGAACGCATTTCTAGCAAGTATCCTGACACCCAAGTTATTAGCTTCTAACTCAATCTCACTAGCATCTCAGAAGTCAGCTATCCACCTCTGCAAAGAGTTTCAAAGTCAGTCACGCCTTTCTTTCCTGAAGACTACCAAAACTGTTATAAGTCTGTTTTTCCCTAAAACAATCTTTTCTACTCAATCACTGGAATTTAGAGTAGTAGGAAATATTCACTTGTGAGCCTATATGACTTTGTCTCCAATATAGTTATATGGGTCTATTTATATGTTACCACACTTATTTTCACAAATACCTAAAAATGAATGAGATCTATTCCTCTTCAAGACACATTGTGATAAGTAATTATCTAATCCAGGAAGGACATGTTATAATAATCCACACTCTACTACTGTTTTTCATCTGACATTTGATTCTCTCTTTGAAATTAGACAGGTAGCATGATTGTGCTCTGTATGAGGAATTCTGTTGGAAAGAGAACAGATCAATCAACAAATTTGAAATAACTTTAAAAATATTAGCCCAGTTTATAGATATTATTGACTGAGATACATTGCAATGCATACACTTAAATATGTAATATATATTGGCTATATTCATTTATCAGCAAGCATGGCAGAAACTGTTGGTTATCCTCCAATATCCACCATCTCCTGTTTCCCTTTAGTAGTAAGGTGTCCAAGTTTTATCTTACTCCATGATTGCTCAGATAAAGAATCTATTTCCCTGTTTCCCTTTCAATATGAGCTATTTGACTAATTTCTGGCCAATAGGATAAGAAGAGAAATGTGTACAGATGCTGGAAAATGTATTTAAAGGAAAGAGATGTGATTTTTCATTTCTTATCCTTATCCCATTGGATGAGATGTAGACCCAATGGCAGAACCTGGATGTAGACTATTAATAGAGGCCAATTTTTAAGGATAGCAAAACAATAAGCCAGAATCTAAAACCTAACACCAATGCTGCCCCATCAGGTTTGATGACTGCAAGGAGATTACAGGAAGTCTATCTACTTTAGTTCACTATTAATTTTATATTGATTTCAGAAATTGAACTTCTCTTTAAAATAATAGAGAATTTACATTTAAATGACATGTAACTTAAAATATATGACTATATTCACATAACTTAAATATGGTATCCCAAAATATTTAATGCATTAAATGACCATAATTTATTATCATTATAATCACAATTTTTAATTTAAAATTTATTTATACTATATGCAGTTATACATAGAATCTGCCATTCTTTACTTTCTGAAAGTGCTGTGATGTCTCATACATGACCACTGGAAATACTGGAGAGTAGGGACAAAAGCAACAACAACCAAATTAGTTCAATCAGGATAAAACTTATATATACCTAATATTTTATATAGTATATTCAGGACTTTAAAAAAATTATGTATTTGAGAGAGAGTGAGTTAGAGAAACAGAGAGAGCAGAAGTGGGGGGAGGGGCAGAAGAAGAGGGAGACACAGATTTCTTGCTGAGTAGGGAGCCCATATTGGGGGGGGGTCCCATTCCAGGACCCCAAGACCATGACCTGAGCTGAAGGCAGATGCTTAACCGACTAGGCCACCAGTGTGCTCCTATACTTAGGTTTAGCCATGTCTCTTTGAGTTATAAATTTTATTTTTTAGGTTTTTCTTATAATTCCACCATCAGATGACAGCAGAATTGTGGGGATGGTGCTTTGCAGAAACTCATGGCTTTGGTGGGAGAGGAGGGGGCATCTATGATCATCCTTATCTCGTATGTATGTTGGATGGTGTCTGCTGATGCAGGGGTGGCCAACACCAGGCATCCTTCTGTTTTTTGTTGTTGATGTTTTTGATTAATTAACTTATATTATTTCTTAGCTCTGTCAGAAACCAGTAGCCCCTCCCTGTTTGTTTGCCCTCCAAAGGTGGTCCCTGATTTTACCAGTCCCTCTGACTATTGTGCATGTGTCCATCGTTCTTCTTGCCTTTCATCTTACAGCATATCTTATAAGGTCAGCACATCCCTACCATAGAAGTCCCCATGTTTGATCTCTTGGCTTTCAATATAGGGTTCTTCCATACAAAAAATTATTGAACTTTGGGGGTGAAAATTAGATTTCTGTCTGTCTGACTAAGCTGCATTTTTTTCTTAGCTCTTTTGTTGCCTCTCATGTGACCTCAAGGAAATCCTAATATTGATTCCTACCAGCGATATAATAAAAAAATTTTAAAAGAATTCCTCTGTCCTGAAGAGTTCTCTCAACCTACCCAGTAACCACCTCCATGATGTTTTAGGAAGTTAGACCTCCAGGTTGTGGATGAGCGGATGACTATCTATTTCCTCTGTGTCTTTTCTTCCATCACTTTTCTTTTCCTTATCATCTCTCAGGTGTGATGAGGATAAGGTCTTTTTTATCCAATTTCAGTCTCCTAAATAGCAAAGAAACTGTAGTATTTCAAAGGACACCTTTTGTCTTTGAAATTTTTAATGTATGTTAAAGGCATGTAGTAAATTCTTTTTGTTCCCTTGATAAAGCCTGTTTTTTTTTTTAGTCCATTTCTTTGTAGCCATTTTTTATTAATCCAAACTGATTATTTTCTTTCTTTTTTCATCTAATTTCTAACAATATTTTAAAAAATGTTTTATTTATTTATTTGACCGACAGAGATCACAAGTAGGCAGAGAGGGAGGCAGAGAGAGAGAGAGAGAGGAGAGAGAGAGAGAAAGCAGGCTTCCCCCTGAGCAGAGAGCCCGATGCGGGGCTCAATTCCAGGACCCTAATATCACGACCTGAGCTGAAAACAGAGGCTTAACCCACTGAGCCACCCAGGCACCCCAGTTTCTAACAATCTTAATTATTATCTTTCCAAAAGAATGTTTACATTTTGAAACATATATTTCCACTATGCATGGATAGAAGGTGATTCTATAGACATATTAGATGTCAGAATTTAATATTTGACCTGGCTACCAAGCCACATAAATTATTTTGTCAGAAAAAGAATGACTTAATAGTAGATTCAAAGTATTATCAGTGTAGATGGGAAAATTTTTATTAGCATATGTCTGAAACCTTCCAGTATCATATATTCTTTTATTCCCAGGCTGGCTTCTCTGGTGTCCAATAGCAATCACTTTCCAAAAAGCAAAGAGAGATTTCAGGGCCACAACAAAATTGACAGCAAATAGTTACAAATACTTCCATCTTATGGTGCCTGGGTGTCTCAGTAGTCAGCCAGTTGCCTTCGGTTCAGGTCATGATCCCAGGGTCCTGGGATCAAGGCCCACATCGGGCTCCGGTGTGAAGCCTGCTTCTCCCTCTCCTGTTCCCCTGCTTGTGTTCCCTCTCTCTCTGTGCCAAGTAAATAAATAAAATCTTTAAAAAACAAAACAAAAAACAAATACTTCCATGTTAGAGAATAACCTCCTAAGTGATGAATTTTTTATTCTGTTTTGAATTATGTTTTCTCTTCCATTAATTACCAGGATTAGTCTTCAGTGCTCTGTAAAATGTGACCTTAGTTTTGGTGTTGTCTCTGGGTATAAATCAGATTATTTATACAAGTGACTAATGTATGTAATTGTAGAATTGCCTTAGAACCTAGTTTTATAGAAAAAGATGACTTGAAATGATTTCAGCAAACTAAATCCAAAAGATTCTCTAGGAAAAATTCTAAGGTAACTTGATTTGAATACCGAGTATCTGTGTCTTACTGCATGGAGAGAAAGGAAAGATCTGAGATAATTTTCTGAGTAATTATAACTACAGGAATACAGTGTTCATTAGGGATAATATAACAGTGGAGTTTAGAGAGCCTTGGACTAATCACAAAACCACTTTAAAGAAATGTTGTTACTACACATTTTATCTCTAACATATTTGGAGCTTAACACATCCACCACGAAATACCAGAAACCACAGAATAGACATACGTCTTTCCAGATATTTTATTTTATTTAAAGACTTGGAAAGCAGAAAGCATTTTAAAATTTTAAACATATAAGGGTATGCTATGAAATAGAATGAAAAGTTAAGATAAATTTCAACTTCAAAAGAAGATTCCAAGCCCCTAAGGCTTTATGATCTGCCTATATCTCACAAATGCTTCTTTGCTAAAATTTTTGCTTTCTTTCTCTGGTTTAAATCCTTCATTAGAAAAGTTTCAAAGGCAGAGGTTTAGGATTACAATTAAAAACATGATTATTGAAAAAAGAAAAATGAAGCCCTTTCACCATAGCTAGGGAAAAATAAAATATTTAGGAATTAATATTAAAAGATGCACTGAATTTATGTATCAGTGAGGGTTTCATTAAAAAACAAAAACAAAAACAGAGCCCTTATAAGTGATGTTGAAACAGTATTTACTTTAGAGATTGGAGTTTTTCTAACAGTGGGAGCTGGTGGAGATCTCTACACAAGACTACTGTCTCTGCCTAGGGCTGCATTTAACATTACTCTTGGTCTTCCAGAATGGCGGTCAAGAAAAAAATTGTACCTGGGTGAAGATGGACTAAGGTCCACAGTAAAAACTAGAACCATAAAGACAAACAGGCCTGTGCTTATCTCACTACCTCCAACCTCCCAGAACAATATCCAGAAAGGGTAATGCTTTTCACCACTGGGTGGCACAAGGTTCATGTAGGTATTCTTATCCCCAAGTGATTGACAAGATCAAGGAAGGGGCCAGTCCTAGAGAAACATGTTTTCTTCTGAAGATTCTCAAGTCAAGGAAAGATAGGTTTATTGCTAAGGTAGGAATGTACTCACTACACTTGGGACCTGAGGTGGGAGTTTCATCACTGGAAAAATGCAGGTCCTAAGGACTGCAATCAGACCACAGTGTCTTAGTGGATTCAGAAAATTGAGAGTTCTGTGGTTTGAGTAATTTGAACTGTATACAATCCCTTCTGACTAGAGGCAGATTGATCTTGTTGCTTCAGGAAGGGTTTAATAGGTATTTGCTGAAGATACTTGGAAGTAGGTAATACAGGAACAAAAGAGCCAGAGGAAAGGAAAAAGAACTAGTAATTATTGAAAATTAATGGGAAAGCCACAAAGGAAAGGAAGAAAGAAAGAAAAAAAAAGCAAAAAAAGAAAGAGTGAGAAGGAAGTAAGGAAAGAAAGAGAGAAAGAAAGAAAGAAAGAGGAGGAAGGGAGGGAGGAAAGGAAGACAAGAAGGAAGGAAAGAATGAAGGAAAGAATGAAGGAAGGAAAGATGGAAGGAAAAAAATTGCATCAAACTATCACCAGAGAGATACTTATTTTATGAGTTATTTCATTTTATCTTTTCAACAATTTTATGGATATTTATTATTTTTCTTTTGAAAATGACTAATTACAAATGTAGAGAATTAAGTTATAGGACCACAAACATACAGTAAATGCTAGAGCAGAAACTTAAATTCAGATTTACTCATTTCATTATTAATTTCCAGTTTATTATCCTTTCTTATGAATCCAAGCACATAATTCCAAGATGATCCCTCCTGACATTTCTGACTGTGGCAGCTTTTCTAAATAATTGTGACTGGCTTTAAAATTCTGCTTAGGTTTGAAATGGAAGATCCAGGGACGCCTGGGTGGCTCAGTTGGTTAAGCGGCTGCCTTCGGCTCAGGTCATGATCCCAGTGTCCTGGGATCGAGTCCCACATCGGGCTCCTTGCTCGGCAGGGAGCCTGCTTCTCCCTCTGCCTCTGCCTGCCTCTCTGTCTGCCTGTGCTCGCTCTCTCTCTCTCTAACTAATAAATAAAATCTTAAAAAAAAATAATAATAATTAAAAAAAAAAGAAATGGAAGATCCAGAAACCTAAGTGCCATTTGTGAGCTTGTATCATTTTAGAAAAGCTGATATGAAGATATGATATGAAGATATAGATATTCATACTTATTTTTAAACTATACAAGTTATTTTTACCATGGCTTGTTAGTGGAACAGGCTAATTGAATGGGTCCCTCTTCTTCCATCTCTGACTGCAAGCAAGTTTTTGGATCTCTTTTCTCAGTGCTCGATAGCATGTAAGGTAGATCCCCATACCTTCTTGCCACTTTGGGATATCAGAATTGTATTAACTTGTGATCTTGGTGTGTGAGAGATTGTGTCTCAGTGTCTATTTTTCCCCTCTTCTTGGCAGTCACCCCCACCACAGTAGGCTATATCTGGCCATGCTCTTTCATACCAAAACTGTGATGAGGGATATAAAGTTTAAATAACCAAATAAATAGAAAGCACCTTCAGCTAGTACTGCGATGTATTGATTATATGTAATGTTTCAAGCAGATACAAAAATAATAGGTATTTTCACATGGGGGCAAGAGACGTTTTCTAAATATCCATCAGATTCCAGGGAGCACTTGCAAAATGAAAAACTGCATGCATCAGTATTAGGTGAGCCTATAGCTGGAGAGAGCATTTCCGGTTGCTTCCCCTGGCGCACAGCCCTGCTTTCTTACAGGGGGATCACTGAAGCCCTCCTCACTTCATTTGGGAAGTAAGGGAAAAGCCAGCCCAATCCCTGTCTTACAAACTCAACATTCTTCAAAATGAGCTGCAATTGCCCTGATGAATCTCTAACCTGTAAATATAGGTTGTAATTGGGTGTTGGCTAAGAGTGTCAGAGAAGTTTTTGTTCTTTCTGAATAGGTTCTAAAGATGTGTCCAGCTACTCTCTTTCAAATGTGCTTTTAAAGGTGGGCACATATTGCATGGAACAGTGGGTGTTATGCATAAACAATGAATCTTGGAACACTACATCAAAAACAAATGATATGAGGAAGTGGAGATGCAACGGGGGTGGGGGTTAAGGTGGTAGGAAAAGAAAAAATGAAACAAGATGGGATCGGGAGGGAGACAAACCAAAAGAGACTCTTAATGTCATAAAACAAACTGAGGGGGGTCAGGGGGGAGAGGGGTTGGGAGAGGGTGGTGGGGTTACATTACATGTTTAAATAAAAAAGCTTAAAGAAAGAAAAAATGATGTATGGTGACTAACATAGCACAATAAAATTTCAAACTTTTAAAAAATAATGAAATAAAATAAAATAAAATGTGCTTTCAAAGAATTGGTTTCATCTTCAGGCATTAGCTAAAACTGTAAGACAACAGAAAATCCCACTTAACATCCTATTACCTAAGTACTTCCTTTTAGGAATACTCAGAGAGATTGTGCCATAAGAATCTATTGCTTTAGGGGCGCCTGGGTGGCTTGGTGGGTTAAGGCCACTGCCTTCAGCTCGGGTCATGATCCCGGGGTCCTGGGATGGAGCCCCGCAGCCCCGCATTGGCCTCTCTGCTCAGCGGGGAGCCTGCTTCCCTTCCTCTCTCTCTCTCTCTCTCTCTGCTTGCCTCTCTGCCTATTTGTGATCTCTCTCTGTCAAAATAAATAAATAAAAATCTTAAAAAAAAAAAAAAAAGAATCTATTGCTTTATTGGGACGCCTGGGTGGCTCAGTTGGTTAAGCGGCTGCCTTCAGCTCAGGTCATGATCCCAGCATCCTGGGATCGAGTCCTGCATCGGGCTCCTTGCTCGGCAGGGAGCCTGCTTCTCCCTCTGCCTCTGCCTGCCACTTTGTCTGCCTGTGCTCAGTCTCTCTGACAAATAAATTAATAAAAATCTTAAAAAAAAATCTATTGCTTTATAGAGATATAAAAAATTTCCCATTAGTTAATTACGTGTAGGTAAGATATCTTACCTGACTAAAAAAAATTGGTTCTTTTTTTAATAGAACAAATAAAAAAGGATTATAATCATTTATCCCAAGAACCACAAATTAGACAAAAGTAATTTTGTGTGTGTTTGTGCCTTAGAAAGTAATCTCCAGTATTAGACTCTGAATTGTTCACAAACCATTTCCAGATTGTTTTTGGAAATCTTCAGTTTGTTATGAAAATACTGACAGAATCTTAATTATAATAGTGCTACGGGGCACCATTAACCTCTTTCAGATACGTTTATGCTGAAGAAACGGTAACTGCAAGGCATCAGTATGTTGAATAAACACAGGTGTTGTCGAGTCCCTGCTGGCATGTCGTCTACAGAAGAAGCATTTTTTCGAACCAGTCAGGAGGAAATGGAGAGGAGAGAAAGATCACTGAGGGCGATTGTGTACCTGCTGAATGCTGTTCATAAACAAAAGTGGCTTGTCATGAGGCTGAAAAGTGCAGAGACACCATTGACAGCCCACGGGGAGAGCAGCGCTGACTCTTGGTCCCTTGAAAGGAGATTTGCATGTGATTTATGCTCCTAGAAAGAACTGGGCGGAATGACATGTGTGATTTTAAGAGGTCTACATGTATATGGCTACTGGTATATTTGTTCTCCCTCCTCCTTTCCCAAAGATGCTGGGTCCTATTTTTTGCTGAGTTTAAGATGACCTCAGATGCTCTGGCTTATTTATTTATTTAAAGATTTTATTTACTTTTTTTATTAATTTGAGAGAAAGAGAGAGAGAGCATGAGACGGCGGGGGGGGGGGGCAGAGGCAGAGAGAGAAGGAGAAGCATACACCCCACTGAGTAAGGAGCTGGATACAGGGTTCGATCCCAGGACTCCCAACCCTAACCCAGGACCCTGAGATCATGACCTGAGCCTAAGGGGCCCCAGTATGCTGTGGTTTAAAATAGTGGACTTGATCATGAAAAAAAAATGGAAGGATATTTTCATTTCTTCCCTTTTGAAATCCTAATTTTAAGTGTTAATTAAAAAAATAAGAAGTTTGTCTGTCTTCTGGATGCAATGAATATCCAAATTAAATAATATTACTTCTAAGATTAGTCTTCAATTTGCCCATGAGCCAAATGTTGGTCATATCTGCCTTGATGTCCATTTATAGGAGAGAGCTGAAACATTTACAGGGACAAAAAATTTCCAGTAAAGAAAGTGCTGCTGTCACTTTTTTTTTTTTTTTGTCTCTACTGAGTAACTGGTGAGAGTGAAGAACAGCACCCCACAGAGCAGGGTGCAGCTAAATGCTCAGACCTGCTGCAAGCTAACTGTTCTCTGTGAATTCCTTTGACGCAAAGCCTTCCTCCTCCCCTAAAGCGAAATCTAATGAGATTGCCAAGCAAGATGGTCAGTTCTAGGCATTAGAGAGGCACCTCCGCAACACTCACACACTTTGTACCCTAAAAAAGACGTGACATGCTTGCTTCCCTGACGTTTCCTTCCTTTATCCACTCCTCTCCAGGCATCCAGTTATCCATCCAACCTGGGCTTTTGTGTGAGGGTCCTTGCAAACATGCTGTGGCCATGTGTGGAATCACAGTGTGTATCTGGAGCACTAACAAGAGACTCTGCCTGTTGTAAACATTGTCTGACCTTTTACTTCCTGATCAACTGGAGACGGGGTGGGGGGAGGGGCAAGAAGGGTTTTGAATAGAATAAAATTACATGGCATTCTAGACATTTAAGATCAACATGCTTTTAAAAAGTCAACTTGAGCGAAATTTTTATTTTAGTAGCTAATTATAGCAAACTCTGATCCTGAATTAGCACAATAAGGACAAAAACCGTACAAGAGGCATTCAATCTGGAATACATTGTGAAGTTTGGGATCATGAGATAGTGGAAATACACACATGTCAAATCAAAGCACCCAAGGGGAACAATTGCTGATAAAGGTACAGACAGCCAAATGTACTCTGTCCTTTTTGATACAGGAAGCCAGCCCAGATTAAACAGAGAACTTCTAAGCCAGTCCTCCCTGATTGCACCACCAGCAGCCGGCCTTCCTCTGGGCTGATGTGCATAAGATGGGAGCCCAGTGCCTGGAGTGTGTCTCTATTTATGGAAGAAACTGGTTACGAATCAGGGAGTTTCTCCTGCTTCACATACTCTCCTTTCAAACACAATCGAACTGTCAGCTGGTTGCACTGGTTTGATACATCTCTGAGACATTTTCTTTGCAGTGCACTGGGGGAATCACAGACCACAAACATGAGACTCCAGGCCTGAGTCATTAGGCCTCTTTGATCAGCAGCTTATGGACCTGATCCCTATTTCAAGTTAATGTCTCTGTGTTGATGTAAATTGCAAATGAACAATCTGATGGTATGAGATTTTCTTTTGTACCATTTGTTGGACTAAGAATAGAGAACGGATCACTCTTTATACCTTAATATAATCTTAATTATATCGGAAAAACATACTCAAGTCTGTTTTATTTTTCTTTCTGCTATATTCATTTAAAAGACCGGGATTTGGTTAAGTAAAGTATGTTTTTTTTCCTGTAAAGATGATAATTAAATAACAATCTCCTAATTTTACATTCTGCTGAATACATTCCAGGAAATGTGTGTGTGTGTGTGTGTGTGTTCACACACGTGTGCGTGTGTGCACACGTGCTTCTGTGTGCCAATGTTCCCCACAGTCCCTTGGATGCTGAGTATCCTTAAAATCTATCCCCTTCTCCTACCTTATTCCTATTAACTTCCTTGGTGCTATATGAAGTCAGAAAATTAGGATTCTTTGTTTGTCCATCTCAGGGAAGTCCAAGGCTAGGTATCTTGTTTTCTGATTAAAACTACAAAATTTCTAAGAAATAAATCAAGGAAGGTATAGAGGAATGCAAAAGCAGAAAGAAAACTAGAGAACAAAGATGGAAACTGCTTTGGCAAGTTACCGTATAGACGGCTATTTTCAAAAATGTATTCTCATGGTAAAATTACTTGTGAATGGAGCGGAGTCAAGATGGCGGAGAAGTAGCAGGCTGAGACGACATCAGGCAGCAGGAGATCAGCTAGATAGCCTATCAAACCATTCCAAACACCTACGAATCCAACAGGAGATTGAAGAGAAGAAAAACAACAATTCTAGGAACAGAAAATCGACCACTTTCTAAAAGGTAGAACCAGCAGAGAAGTGAATCCAATGCGATTGGAAGATAGACCCCGGGGGGAGGGGCCGGCTCCTGGCAAGCGGCGGAGCACAAAATCAGAACTTTTAAAAGTCGGCTCCACGGAGGGACATCACTCCAGAGGCTAAACTGGGGTGAAGACCTCACGGGGACAGTGTGGACTCAGGTCCCGCAGGGTCACAGAAGGATCGGGAGTGTCTGAGTGTCGCAGAGCTCACAGGTATTAGAGCGGGGAAGTCGGCTGCGGAGACAGAGCCGAGATTTCCTAGTGGTCTGTGACACAGACCGGTGCTCTGTGGCACTGGCCGGTGCTCTGTGCGAGGGGTCCCCACAAGATCCAGGGAGACTCCGACCTGGGAGAGCTCAGAGATCTATGGGGTTCGGAGACTCCAGGTGGGACTCTGCCAGAGACAGAGATGCTTGGACACAGGCTGGGTGACCTCAGAGCGCAGCCAGAAGCCAGTGAGAGGAGACTGATTGCACGCGATTTTCTCCAAGTGCGGCTGGAGGCTGGGGAGACGGGAGTGATTAAGCGCTTTTCTCTGAAGGCACACTGAAGACTGGGGCCCCAAGCTCTTGGCTCCTCCGAGCTGGAGATTGGGAGGCCACCATTTTCATTCCCATCCTCCGGAACTCTACAGAAAGTGTTCAGGGAACAAAAACTCCCGAAAGCGAACCTGAGAAGAGTACTTAGCCCGGCCCCTGGTAAGGGCGGTGGAATTCTGCCTGGGGCAGAGACACTTGAAAATCAATACAACAGGCCCCTCCCCCAGAAGATCAACAAGAAATCCAGCCAAGACCAAGTTCACGTAACAAGGAGAACAGCGGATTCTTATCTGGACAAAATGACAAGGCAGAAAAACTCACCACAAAAAAAAAAAATAAATAAATAACAGGAGGCAGTACTGAAGGCTAGGGACCTAATCAATACAGACATTGGTAATATGTCAGATCTGGAATTCAGGATGATGATTCTCAAGGTTCTAGCCGGGCTCAAAAAAGGCATGGAAGATATTAGAGAAACCCTGTCAGGAGAAATAAAAGCCCTTTCTGGAGAAATAAAAAAAACTAAAATCTAATCAAGTTGAAATTAAAAAAGTTATTAATGAGATGCAATCAAAAATGGAGGCTCTTACTGCTAGGATAAATGAGGCAGAAGAAAGAATTAGTGATATAGAAGACCAAATGACAGAGAATAAAGAAGCTGAGCAAAAGAGAGACAAACAACTACTGAACAACAAGGGGAGAATTCGAGAGATAAGTGATGCCATAAGACAAAACAACATTAGAATAATTGGGATTCCAGAAGAAGAAGAAAGAGAGACAGGAGCAGAAGGTATATTGGAGAGAATTATTGTAGAGAATTTCCCTAATATAGCAAAGGGAACAAAGCATCAAAATCCAGGAGATGCAGAGAATCCCCCTCAAAATTAATAGGGATAGGTCCACACCCCATCATCTAATAGTAAAACTTACAAGTTTTAGTGACAAAGAGAAAATCCTGAAAGCCTGAAAGCAGCACGGGACA